>PVJN01057406.1:0-12467 GCA_004026805.1 Lasiurus borealis
AGGAGGAGGAGGAGGAAGAGGAGGAGGGAGAAGAAGAAGGAAGAGGAGGAGGAGAAGGAGGAGGAGGAGGAGGAGAAGGGAGGAGGGGGGAGGAGGAGGAGGAGGAGAAGGAGGAGGAGAGGAGGAGAAGGAGCCTCCTGGTAAAAAGCGATCTGTATATGGGTCTCTAGGTTCTGAGTGATTACACGGGCAGCATAAGGCGGTGTTCCCAAATGTTGAACCAGTTTCACGCAGACCTAACGCTGACAATGCCCTTGGAAAGCAACGAGTGGGATTTGGAAAACGCTAGGTCAGACAAAGGCTGTCTTCCGGGTTCGCCATTAGAAACTGGGTGCACACCTCTAAATAGGAAACCTGAAGGGGATGGGGCTGGAGTCAGGGCTGGGGGCTAGTCCCAGTGCAGTGGCTGCCTTGCTCTGCGACCCTGGATGCCTTTCCTCCTCTCTGCACTGCAATGTTCGCCTTAGTTCAATGACAAGGTTGGGTTTAGCGGACAACCGGCAGGCATTTTCTGGCTCTAATTTTTATTCCTTTAGCAGGTATTTGTCGAGTGGCCACCCTGCACTTGGCACTTGAGATAGCTAGGGAAGACAGCAGACAAAGATGCCTGTGCCAAAGAAGCTTCCATTCTAGTGGGGGGAGATGATCATGAACACGGGTGATAATTAACGTGTAAACTGTGCATGTTGGAGGATACTAAGTAGATGGAAAGGGGGAGAGAAGAGGAGGGTAAAGGGGGGCAGGAGAGTCCTGGGTCGGGGGTGGAGGCAGATTGCAATATGGAACCTGGGGGTCAGGGTAGCCCTGGAGAGAAGTGGGGTGATCTGTAGGGGATGAGAGAGCTGGCCAAGCATATATCCAAGCAGGAAGCATCTTAGCAGAGAGAACACTACCAGAGAAAAGTTCCTAACAGTCTTTGAGTCTATGGCAGTGGTTCTCAACCTTCCTCCACTTTTTACAAAAGGCCTACCTTAGTGCCTGTTCCTGCCAATTGAAAGAAACCAGAGGAGGACTTTTGCCTTGATGAAAAGAAGACAAAAAGCAAAAATAGCATTCAGGGACATAGTTCTGACCAAAAAGACATAACTGGGACTTCCTGAAGGGACTTATAGGAAAGCACTTGAGAGTTTCAGTGGGCACAAGCCTTCTACCGTGGTACCTCGAGATACGAGTGCCCTAACATACGAGATTTTTGAGAATCGATCTGTCGAGCAAGCGATTTTTGCTTTGAAATACGAGCAACAGTTGAGATAGGAGTAATCTTGCGGATCGGCCGGCTGCACACCACCCACCAGTTTACCGCAACTCATAGTTTCCCACCCTTCAAGGTTACGGAACGAATTAAACTCGTATCTGGAGGTACCTCTGTATTTCTTGTTTTCTCCTTCGTGTATGGAAAGCAGCAGGGTACTGGAGATGGAGCAGTCATCCTGAGGACCCCAAGGCACTAAGACAAATGCTACGTGAGGACAGAAAGCTAGAAATGTGTAGCATCTGAGTGCCCCACTGTCAGGAACCACTTTACAGTGCCTGCTGCGTAAACACAAGGCTTGCCTCAGAGTCGATGCTCATCCTTTGGTGAAGCAAGACCACCAGTGCTGCGTTTTTGCTGAGACCCAGAAAGGGAAAAAAATGCTATAATGTGGTGGAAGGTGCTCCACACTGAGTTTGGGCGTGGGTTCAAGTTCTGGCTCTGCTTCTAGTGTTCTGAGAAGTCATCTCAGCTTTTATGTTGTCTGTTTAAGAAGATATATCTCAAACGGTTCATGGTTAATGACATCATTCTGTGTAACCAGAAAGTGTAGGAGTCCTAGCAGAGTAATTGTATCAAAAGTCTGGGTGCAACCTCCAAAAGTTATACATTCCTAGAAAGTCACAATTAATAAAACAGTATGGTAATAATCCACAGATCAATGGATGAGTCAATGGAACAGAATGCGGCAGCTTGAAATAATAGTCACCAAAAGTAGTATAAGATAATGGAAATATTATAAACCAATTGGGAATGCATGGTTTGTTCAACAAATGATGCTGGTAAAGTTGGCTATATGAAGAGAAAGCAGTCAGTTACTTTCTAACCTTACTTAGTATATAATGCAAGGGTAGAGTGAGGGACCGGATGCACAAAATAAAACCATGAACAATTAAAAGACAAGATAGGTCTTAAGTGATCTTCGGAATGTGAAGAAATCTTTAAGCATAAAGACAATGAAAAAAACAAACACACAAGAGAAAAAGTAGATTAGACTGTAAAGACAACTTAAAAGTTACTACATTAAAATGTTATAGTCCAATTAAAAAGTGAAGGACTGAAAAAAATATTTGCAACATATTTCACAAATATTTAGTATTTTCAATAAGAAAAATTTAAAAATTGATAGAATATAGCAAAATTTTATAATAGAAAATAGGAAAAAACACAGCAGATAATTTCTGAAATGGGACAAAGATCAATAAAGGTTAGAAAAACGTTTTACTTCACCAATAATTAAAGAAGTGCCGAGACTGGTTTGGCTCAGTGGATAGAGTGTAAGCTTGCGGACTGAAAGGTCCCGGGTTCGATTCCGGACAAGGGCATGTACCTTGCTTGCAGGCACATCTCCACTGTGGGGAGTGCAGGAGGTGGCTGATCGATGTCTCTCTCTCATCAATGTTTCTGACTTTCTATCTCTCTCCCTTCCTCTCTGTAAAAAAAATCAATAAAATATATTAAAAAATAATTAAAGAAGTAAAAATGTTGATGAGCTGCTTACAAGCAGTCTATATATATATGTAAAAATATATACATATATACATACGCTGAAATATTACTCAACAATAAAAGAGAATAAAATCTTGCCATTTACAATGACCTGGACAGATCTAGAGGTTATTATGCCAAGTGAAGTAAGCCAGATAGAGAAAGATAAATATTGTATGATTTCCTTTATAAATGGAATCTAAAAAAATAAAACACATGAACAAACAAAACAAAACATAGATATAGGGATTCATCGATACAGAGAACAAAGTGATGGTTGCCAGAGTGAAGAATATTGAGGGGATGAATGAAAAGGTGAAGGGACATAGTAGGGACAAATGTCCAGTTAGAAAATACATAGGTCATGGGGATGTAGAGTCCAACACAGGGAATACAGTCTGTAGTATCATAACGAGTTTGCACAGTGACGGATAATTAATAGACTTACCATGGTAATTCCATTGTAAAGTGTACAAATGTTGAATCACAAATGTAATGTGTTGTTACCTGAAGCTAATACAATATTGTATGCTAACTATATTTTCATAATTTTTAAAAAAGATTAAAAGAATTGCTAATATTCAATTTAGGCCATGGAAATAAATATTTCACAATGGCTGGTGGGGATCCAAATTGATATAGTCTTTTGGGAAGCAATTTAGCATCACGTAAAGAGATTTGACAATTTTATATCCTTTAAACCAGAAATATCATTCATTGGGATTAACATTCAGAAAAACAACCATAAAGAAACAATCAGATATAGAGTCAAAGCTTTATCTATAATTGAAATATTACTTGTAATAAAATCTTGGGAATATCCAAAAGGACCAACAACAGAGGAATAACAACATAAATGAGGGCAGAGCCAGTACGGGAAAAATTCCCATCTTAACTTTTCTGAAATGTATTCATTGATATGAAAATGATCACAATAAAATGGTAAGTAAAATTCTAAAAGCAAAATTTATAAACCGCACGTTCAGTATGCACTCAAAGCCAATTGTGTAAATAGAATACATGCATCCACTTAAAAAGAGTATGAGAGAAAAGAAACAGCATGCTGCCATCTTTGGGTAGGGGGATTTCAAATAATTTTAATTATCTTTTAAAAAACATTTCCTGTATGACAGCATGTTTTATTTACATATTTACGCAAGCAGACAGATGCAAATGTTTTAAAATCTAGCCACAAATAGATAAGCCAACAACCTGCATCTTCTTCCTTTCCTCTCCCACACCATGTATCATCTAAGCTCTAACTGAAAATCATCACGCAGGTTTGACCATCAACCGTAATTCTAACGTCTACACAGCTCTCAAAGGCGGGATTACTCTCTTGGCTGGAGATTTGCTACATAAAAGGACAAAAGCCCCTGCCACAGACTTTCTGAATGTTCCCCTCCTGGAGGCGGGGGAGGGCAGTCAGCCTGCTTTAGGCTCTCGGAGGTCTCAGGGTCTCTGACAAGTCCCTCATTAACTCATCCTTGCTCGTGCACTCCATGACCTGGACGGCCTGCATCCGTCTGTTGGTTGTTCCAAGCCATCACATGGCTGGCTTCTCTAGACCTGTTTCAGGTTGAGTAACTCCGGGCAAGACTAATGTCCATCAAGGTATTCACCGGAATCTCTAATCAGTCTTGAAAGCATCAGGCTGGCTCCCTCTGCTGAAACCCTTGAGTTACCTTCATTTGGCAGCTTCGCTTTCTAGCCTCCATTCCCATCCCTTCTCTATACATTATCCTCACTTCTTTCTCACTCACACAATGGTTGGCGTTTAGGTAGACTGCCTTCCCTCTTTCTGAGGGAAGTCACATTATGCATAAATGCTCTCTGTCCACATACCTTTGAGCACAGCTCTTTAGACCAGCGATCAGCGCTGCCCAAAAGGAAGCTCTCTGCAGGCAATTTTAAGAAGTAATGTAGCTTAAGATTCCTGGTTAGCACGGGAGATCTATGCCATATGGTGGCACATCATGTATATAACTCTTCTCTCTTGAGGAGGTTGGTCTGCAGGCGCCCTGAGAAGTATCAGCTGAGAGAAAGCAGTACACAGAAGCCACCGGAAGCAGAAAGTAAGAGGCTGAAGAAATAGCTTGTCTAGAGAGAAGTGGAGTAGAAACAGACAGAAAGGGAATGAGTCCTGAGCATGGAGAAGTGAGTAGAACCTCTAAGGCAGTGGTTCTCAACCTGTGGGTTGCGACCCCTTTGGGGGTCGAACAACACTTTCACAGAGGTCGCCTAAGACCATCGGATAACAGATACTTACATTATGATTCATAATAGTAGCAAAATTACAGTTATGAAGTAGCAATAATTTTATGGTTGGGGGTCACCACCACATGAGGAACTGTATTAAAGGGTCGCGGCATTAGGAAGGTTGAGAACCACTGCTCTAAGGGCACTATTAATAATGTGGCCATTGAATCACCCGAGATTTGGTTCAGACAATTGGGTTTTTGCAGCACCCCAAACGGTAATGTAGACTTTATTATTTTGTTCTTAGAGTTAACACAACAAAAAATAAGTGTGTTGGAAAAACGTGGGATAGCTCTTAGAAGCTAAGACTAATTGAAAAATCCCAAAGAGCAGAAGGCAGATATTTCTGGGAAATCCATGAAGCAAAGCTCTCCTGAGTTTGGCCTCTGCAATGAATGGATTTCAACGCCAACCTCACTCAAGAGAAAATCATGGATATAGTCTGATTGCCTCATCTGGACTGTCTGTAGTGAGAGAGTTGTAGGAAATCTTGTTTGAGAGAAATGAGGATTCTTTAGCTAAAATAGTGGGGGGTCTGGATACTGGTGGAGCTAAGAAGGGGTCATCTTTCCTCTGAGGGTTGGCTGTTGAGACTACTACCTCTTCTTTCGTCTTTCCATTGGCTACTTCCCATCACCTGAGGTTACTTGAGTCTGTATCATAGAAGTAGTCCTTCATCTGTTCTAACTTTGCAAACCTTGCCCATTCTAAAATGTTATCCATTTTCTCTTCCTTTCATCAGTCAATAGTTGGGAGATGATAATATTGTCCCTATTTCATTGTTCCTCTTTGTGTTTATTACGATTGCCATGTGACTTTCCAGTTCCTCCCACCAGAGGCCGAGTAGACTTAGCTGCCCCTGGAGTTTTGGGATCAAGTATGTAACTTGCTCCAGCCAATGGGATATTTGCAGATGTGATGGAAGCAGAGGCTTGAGTTATGCTTAACCGGCGGGGCACCTCTGACGTTACCAAGGGAATAACATGCTCTAGGTAGCCTACTGGTTCCAGGGCACTGACAGTTCCAAGAAACACCTGGACAGAACATATACCTAACCCGTTTCCCTGAAAGTAAGACATCCCCTGAAAATAAGACCTACTTCCAGTTTTGCCTCTTGCTATAATATAAGGCACCCCCCCAAAAATAAGACCTCCCCGATAATAAGGCCTCCCCCTGAACATAAGGCTCCCAAAGTTACCGTAAGGCGTCTGACTCCTGATTTAAAGAGACCTCACACTGCCTGAACAGCTCCGGCTGCTCTATGGCCAATCAATGAGCTGGTTTGTGATGACAACTACTACCGTACTGTATACAGTTAATAAATTTCCTTCTTTTTTTGTTCAACAATAAATGTGTACCGTATTCTTCTTCATGGAAAAATAAGACATCCCCTGAAAATAAGATCTAGTGCATCCTCGGGAGCAAAAATCAATATAAGACACTGTCTTATTTTTGGGAAAATAGGGTAGGTACCAAGCCAAACTGAACCTAAACCTAGATTGGCAGACCTCTCTTTAATTGACCTGCATATGAATGATCAATTAATGTGTGATTTGGGGATGGTTCATTACACAGCATTATTAACTAACACATCCATCTTGCCAAATAGCAAGGAGGAATGGAAATAATACAGGTTTTGGAATGAGACAGACTTGGTCTAAAATTCTGGATCCAGTATTTATTAGCTATGGGATTTGGGGGAAACAACCTTTTTGAGCCTCAGTTATTAGGCTAATGGAAACAATTCTTTTCCCACTTACGTTTACCTAAAGCATCTTTCTAAACAGCTTTAGTGAGGAATAATTGACATACTATAAATTACATGTGTCAAATGTGTATAATGTGATAAGCTTGACATATATACACAGCCATGAACCATCATCACAGTTAAGATCATAAATGTATCTATCATCTGGGAAAGTTTGCTGGTGACTTTTTATAATTTCTCCTTTCTTCCCCCCAACCTCTCTTCCATCCCCAGGAAACAACTGATCTCTTCTGTTAGTGTAGTCTAGCTTGCATTTTTTTCTAGAATGTTATTGAAATAGATACATCTAGTACATAATCATATTATTTGTTTTGATTCTTTCACTCAGCATAATTATTTTGAGACTCATCTCTGTTGGGTTGTGTATCAATAGTTCACTCCTTTTTAATTCTGAGTGGTATTTCATTGTATGGATGTAACATCTTGTTTATCCATTAACCAGGGCTGGACATTTGAATGGTTAGCTGGTTTTGACTATTACAAATAAACCCAATATAAATATTAATGTAAAAGCCTTTTTTAGGACAAGCTTTTTGATTTCTCTCAGGTAAATATCTAAGAGTGGAATGGCTGGGTTGTATGGTAGGTGTGGACTATCATTTTATTTTTCATTGAAATTTGCCCTGAGATAATGGGGGATTCACAGGTAGTTGTAAAAGATAATTCAGACAAGTCCCTTGCACACTTTACCTAGTTTCCTAGTTTACTATAGTTTGCAAAACTAGAGTATAATATCTCAACCAGGATATTGACATTGATGCAATCCACTAATCCTATTCGGTGTATTCATTTGGGAGTATACTTATGCTTGTACTTAGTTGCGTGTGTATTTAATTCTGTGCAATCTGATCACATATATAGGCTTTGTATGCAACCCACAGTCAAGATACTGACCAGCGACATCACCACAAGAACCCCTGCTATTGCCTTGTCGTAAAAATAGAGATACTATCATTGAATTATTATGAAAATTATTAAATGTCAGAGTTTATCTAAAGTATGTTCTGGTGCCTTCACACACGATAGTCTTAACAAATATGAGACACCCTCTCTCTCAGGCATAGTAAGTGTTCCAGTAAATGTGTCTATAGCCCTGGAGTCAGAATTCACTAGTGAGATCCTGGAGAATGTTTAACAACTGCCTCCGTACGGGGGGAAAATATGCCCTGATTTATAGTATCTGCCATTACCTGTGAAAATCCTCCTGTCACAGCTCCACAGCCGATTTCATGCAATCAACATGACATCACAAAGTTGGAAGGGGATGACTGTTAATACCCTTATATGCTATTTTCATCACCCAGCCGCAGACATACTAGGTGCAAATAACCTCAAGAGCTTGGATAACAATAAGCTGTAGTAATGAGTTTTGAACACGATTCCCTTTATTTTTAATGTAATTTATTTTGTCCTAATTTAACTTAATGTTTGCTAATGGCTATATTTAAAATCTGAATCACAAAATTCATAAAAAATCAGCCATTGGCTCTTTGAAGTCAGTACCAGCCAACTCTAATCCCCCTCTGTGACTCAGCTCCCACTTCCCCAACCTACCTTTCTAGGGTTCTCTTCCTTGAGTATATAGCAGTAGTTGGAAAAGTGGAAATTTTTCTCTGATGTTTCTCTGGAACTGAGCTTTGGAATCTGCTTGTCTGCATCCTGGACTCTCGGTCACCCCATTTCTACCCTGGATTACTGCAGGTCACCAAAGAAATGGGTGAGGGCAGACCACTCTCCTCTAACTGCCCTGCCCAACTAACCTCTCAGCACCACGCCACACAAAGATGCAGGAGTGATTATTATGTCCCTTACTGAACAGTTGATGAATAATTAGAGACAATTATAATGTTGGAAAGGAAAAATCTGAAAATGGTACAATAATTATGACTTCTCCAGAGTCCAAGGGAAAGCATATATAAAACAGTAAATTCTACACTTTTTAAATTCAAGAACTATTTATTTGACATTCACTATGTGCTTAGCAAGGTGTCTGATCCATGAATAAAGGGAGCATAGTCCAAGAGTTGGCTCTCCTACTCAGTTTTTATTCTCTTCCAAAGAAGCCATTTTCGTCTGGCTGATGTGGCTCTGTGGTTCAGCATTGACCCAAGAATCAAGAGGTCACCAATTTGATTACCAGTCAGGGCACAAGCCTGGGTTGTAGCCTTGATTCCCAGTGGTGGGTGGGCGACTGCAAGAGGCAGCCAATCAATGTGTTTCTCTCATCGATGTTTCTATCTCTCCATCTCTCTCTAAAGATGAATAAAAACTGTCTTTTTAAAGAACTCATTTTCTCTAATATTCCTAATGTGAACTTCTGCCCTCTGATGTCCTGGAGGAATCCTATTCCCTGACATCTGTACCTTCTGTTGTTCTTCCCACCCATTTAGTACCATCCTATCTCAGGCTCACTCTAGACTAAGTATGCGGGTGATGGGGGCATTTCAGAACATATACTGATTTCTTTCACACCCTGGATTCTGCCAAAGAGGATAGGCTAAAATAGGTTTGGGGCTCCAAGCTTTATAGACAATTGCAGAAACTTTCCAGGTATAGCCTCCTTTGAGATCTCCCCATCAGGAAATATGATAGTCACACCCACTTATTCTAGTTAATATTTCACAGTTTAAAAAGCATTCACCTATTTCATTAAGCACATAAATAGGTTTCTGAAGGACAATCATGAATTCTGTGTGCCAGTGAACCCCAAATCCATGGGAAGGAATAAATGTTTACCCAATGGTTTTACAACTTGCAAGGCACCTTTCACATGGAACCAGAAAGTCTCAGGGCTATGCGAAGAAGCTGAATTTTCCCCAATTGTCGCTAAATTATTCCCCCTCATACCTCCCAGGAATCAGAAATAAGCACATTGATGGTCCAATGTGCTCCTTTGGCCTCTCACAGGAGCAGGTCCAGATAATGCGGCCAATTAGGATTCAGTTGTTAAGACTAGAGAGATGAAATGAAACACAGCTGAAACCGGTTTGGCTCAGTGGCTAGAGCGTCGGCCTGTGGACGAAAAGGTCCCAGGTTCAATTCTGGTCAAGGGCACATTGGTTGTGGGCACATCCGCAGTAGGGGTTGTGCATGAGACTAAAAAGGGTAGATGGCAAAGCTATTTGAATATGCTAATGAACTAGGGCTTTATTTTTTAGGTGTTTTGGGTCTAGGTGATGAAGCCAACTAACATTGTCAAGTTGAATATGGTCAATGATTAGAGGTAATCTTGTAGGTATTGTTGACTATGACTTGTTGGAGAGAGACCATAGGCAGAGAGGCAGTTAAGAGGCCCAGGGTAGTTAAAGTGATAGGTTTGCTTAGAGAGCACGATGGAGCACAAGAGTGGCACATAAGAGGGACTCATTGAACACTTGTTGAATTAATGAACACATACATGAACATACTGAATGCAGGTATGTCAGCCTCTAATCTACAGGTGCTTTCAGGATGCAAGGCTGTTTTGTTGTTGATTTTTAATAAATTTATTTTGTGAACTGATATCCAGCAATAACAGTTTCAAATGTATACTTCCAAGCTCTAGCATCTTAGAAACGCCGTCTCATCCTCACACACTGGCATTGGAAACCAAGACCCTCTGAAAGCTTTCGTATAATCTGATTAAGAGCTGAATAAGAAGAGGCGAGGGGTTACCGATTAGCAGTTTGATGCCACAGTTACCTAAGCTGAAAGGGTTTTTCTAAAGATCTTTAAAAAATCCCTTGTGAAGTATGTACTATGAGGGCTGGGCTTGAAGCCCAAAGTTAACACATCCGCCATCCTTTCTGCCCATTCTTGTCGCTTCCTGTGGTTAAAATTCTCTTGCACGCAATCTTTGAGACAACTGTCCTTCATTTTCATCGAGGACAGGATTCATCTCCTGGTTTTATAGCACCAGCAGAAATCTGTATGCTTTCGCTTTGAATGACTGTGTTGGCAATAACATGCATTCTCAAGGGAGAAGATAGCATTCTCAAGGAGGCAAAAATGGTTCTTGGGGGTGGGGGCATTTTAAAGACCATGGTACCCTTAATAATTTCATAAGAGCCAACAGTGCAAAAAAAGAAGTCCAGAAAAGCTCCTTACAATAATAATAATAATAATAATAATAATAATAATAAAAATAAAATTTTTTAAAGGTTCAGAAACACTGGTTATAAGGAAATACTTAAGACACACTATCACTGTTCCTTTCCTCATCCTCAGAGTGCTCCCTGCCCCCGCCAAGAAAAATAATATCAGATTGTGATTTAGGAGTCTTGAGTTCTACTTTTCATGTTTACCACCAATGAGCACACTTCTCCATATATTTATTCACCCAATATTCATTGAATGCCTTCTCTGAGCTAGGCATCGTGCTCAACTCTGGAAGTAGAATCATACACAAGACATAGAGTTCTCATGGAGTTTATGTTTGGGAATGGAACAGATAAGAAATAAGCTCCAGCCGAAACCGGTTTGGCTCAATGGGTAGAGTGTCGGCCTGCGGACTGAAAGGTCTCAGGTTTGATTCCTGTCCAGGGCATGTATCTTGGTTTCGGGCACATCCCCAGTAAGGGGCGTGCAGGAGGCGGCTGATCGATGCCTCTCATCGATGTTTCTAACTCTCTATCCCTCTCCCTTCCTTTCTATAAAAAAAAAAATCAATAAAATATATTTTAAAAAAAGAAAGAAGCTCCAAATGTTTGTAAATAATAATGATAATACATATAGTATAATTAAGAAGATATCTATGGTAGGTAATAATCTATTAAAATTTTTATAATAATACATGCCATAAAAAATTTTCAAAAGGACCACAGGAAACATTAAGCTGGTTGAGTGTGGACAGGGACAGTCTCCCAGTGACAGTGACATGGGAGCTAAGTCTCGAGTGGTAAGAAGGATTCAGCCCCACAAAGATCTGGAGGCAGAACTTTCCAGGCGGAGAGAAGCTTGTCATGGATGAGGGTCAGAAAGAGGAGGCTAGAATGAGCTGAGTCAGGGAGAGAACTGCAAGATGAGGCAGGCAATAGATCATTGCAGGGCCATGCCGGCCATGGGAGGAGCTGGGTTTTCTTCCAAGTGCTCTTTGATTTGGGGCAAATCATCCAACTTCTGTCCAATGGGGAGTGTGGGGTGGTGGGGATGAAGCAGCTGTATGGGTCTGGAATGTTAAGTTGAGCTTCATCTAATTCAGAATCTGGGAGAGATGCCTGGAAACCTTACAGTAAGGAAAGTGAGGCAGGCAATAAAACTCCTACATCTTTCTTGGAAGGAGTGGCTCAAGGATCGAGCATGGACCTATGAACGAGGAGGTCAAGGTTTGATTCCCAGTCAGAGCACATGCTGGGGTTGCGGACTTGATTCCCAGTAGGGGGCATGCAGGAGGCAGCCAATCAATGATTTTCTCTCATCACTGATGTTTCTATCTCTTTCTCCCTTCCTCTCTGAATGCAATATATCCTATAGAATAAAACCCTTCTATGCAAATCGCCTGAATGGTGGAATGACTGGTCGCTATGAACTGACCACCAGGGGGCAGATGCTCAATGTAGGAGCTGCCCCCTGGTGGTCAGTACATTCCCACAGGGGGAGGCTGCTCAGCCAGAAGCCAGGGTCATGGCTGGTGAGTGCAGCAGAGGTGGCGGGAACCTCAGGGGCAGCACTAAGAAGCAGCCAGCTGAGTGGTAGGAACAGCAAGCAGGTGGGTGGTAAGGA
>PVJN01057407.1:0-12467 GCA_004026805.1 Lasiurus borealis
TTTATGCATCATCTCTAGCATCTCTAGTTGGCTCTTTTGCATCTCTAGTAGGCTTTTTTGCATCTCCTCTTGGTTCTCACTAAATTTATCCATCTTTTCTAGCATATTCTTGAAAAACCTTATAAGCGTGGTTTTGAACTCTATATCCAGTCGTTTTTTTCCCTCCATTTCTTTTGTGTGTGATCCCTTCCCTTGTCTTAGCATTTTCCCTATGTCGGGGAAACTTCTGTACTTGCAAAACCACAGAAGCCTCTGTTGAGCTTGGGATGGGTGGAGTCTCAGGGCTTAAGGGACCGCCTTGCCTTCCAGTCGGCCCTGCCCTCCACGACCCGGAGTCTCACGTGACTCGGTAATCGCTGGAGCGGTCCTTGTGCCCCCGCCTGCAGTGCCTCTAGACCGCTGCCTTTCCAGCTCCCCTGCGCCCCAGGACCACACGAGTCTAGATCTCCAGGGTTTCACCCAAAACAGGGGTCCAGTGGACTCAGAAGTGGCACAGTTGGGAGGGTCTGTCTCCTGCCCAGTCGCAAAAGCCAGCAGCACAATCAGCAATCTGTCCTCCGTGCGGCGCCGTGTGTGTGCGTGACCATGACCATTGAGTTTATTTTAGAATGCCACAAATGATAGTCATTTGAGCAGAGCTACTTGCTACCATGTTGATTGATTGATTGATTTTAATATATTTTTATTGATTGATGAGAGAAGAGGAGAGGGAGTGAGAGATAGAAACATCAGCGATGAGCCCTAATCTGATAGACCCATCGACTGAAGGGTCCCAGGTTCAGTTCTGGTTCCGGGAACATACCTCGGTTGTAGGCTTAATCCCTGGCCTAGTTGGGGTGAGTGCCGGAGGCAATTGATAGATGTGTCTCTCTCATATCAATGTTTCTCTCTCTTTCTGTCTCCCCCTCTGTTCCACTCTCTCTAAAAATCAGTGGAAAAATAGTCTCAGGTGAGGATTAACAAAAAAAGAAAGAAAATTAAACATCAATGAAGAGAGAAAATCATCAATTGGCCGCCTCACACACACTTTCTCACCCAGTTTGAGCCCCCAACCCAGCATGTGCCCTGACTGAGAATCCAATTGCAATCTCTTGGTTCATAGGTCGATGCTCAACCACTGAGCAGCATCAGAAGGCTATTGAATGTTTTAAATGTGGCTCCTCCCAACCAAAAAGCTGTACAGTGTCAGGATTTTGCCAACTTAAGTGATTACCGTTTAAAAAAACACACATATAAGTAGGATAATTTTTGCACACCAATATAAATTTTTTATCTTTTTAAATTAGGTAATCTTCTGTTGCTTTTAAAGGAATAGGTGGGAAAATCCTATTTTGTTATAATTCTTCATTTTTGTTTATACTTTACCTTAGCCTAGTATGCTGTTTCCTAGCCCTTCATTTCTGCCAAAATCCTATATATGGCAAGGACTATGTCAAGCACCACCTTCTTATAGGTCCTTTCTTAGTCTTCCCTAATGATTGTGATCTTATTTCTCTGCTTCTCCTTTCTTTTTTCTTTTTTTAAAATTTAATAAATCTTTATTGTTCAGATTATTACACTTGTTTCTCTTTTTTCCCCCCTTAGCTCCCCTCCACCTGGCTCCCACCCCTCCCTCTACCCTTACCTCCCCCGCATTGTCCTCATTCATAGATGTATGATTTTTGTCGAGTCTCTCCCTACACCCCCTCATCCCTTTTCCCCTGAGAATTGTCAGTCTATTCCCTTTCTATGCTCCTCATTCCATTATATTCACCAGTTTATTCTGTTCATCATATTTTTAATTCACTTAATTTTTAGATTCACTTGTTGATAGATATGTATTTGTTGTTCATAATTTTTATCTTTACCTTTTTCTTCCTCCTCTTCTTAAAGAATACCTTTTAGAATTTCATGTAATACTGGTTTGGTGGTGATGAACTCCTTTAGCTTTTTCTTATCTGTGAAGCTCTTTATCTGTCCTTCAATTCTGAATGATAGTTTTGCTGGGTAGAGTGTTCTTGGTTGTAGGATTTGCTATTCATCACTTTGAATATTTCTTGCCACTCCTGTCTGGCCTGCATCGTTTCTGTTGAGAAATCAGCTGACGATTGTATAGGTGCTCCCTTGTAGGTAATTAACTGTTTTTCTCTTGCTGCTTTTAATATTCTCTCTTTGTCTTTTGCTCTTGGTATTTTAATGATGATGTGTCTTGGTGTGGTCCTCTTTGGGTTCCTTTTATATGGGATTCTGTGTGCTTCCTGGACTTGTAAGTCTATTTCTTTCACCAGGTGAGGGAAGTTTTCAGTCATTATTTCTTCAAATAGGTTTTCAGTGTCTTGCTCTCTCTTCTTCTTCTGGCACCCCCATAATTCTGATGTTGGTACGCTTGAAGTTGTCCCAGAGGCTCCTTACACTATTTTCACATTTTTGGATTCTTTTTTCTTTTTGTTTTTCCAGTTGAGTGTTTTCTGCTTTTTTATATTTCAGATCTTTGCCTGGATTCTTGCCTTCCTCTAGTCTGCTATTAGGTCTCTGTATAATATTTTTTATTTCAGTCAGTGTATGTTTAATTTTTAGTTGGTCCTTTTTCATCTTCTCTTGGGTCTCGCTAAATTTATTCATCTTTTCTAGGAAATTCTTGAAAAACCTTATAACTATGGTTTTGAACTCTATATCCAGTCATTTGTTTTCTTCCATTTCTTTTGTTTGTGATCTGATCCTATGTCTCTGTATTTTCACTATGCTGGGAGAACTTGTGTTTTGGAATCAGCCTTATGATACAAGACTTGCAAAACTGCAAAAGCTTCTCTGTTAAGCTTGGATGGATAGAGTTTCAGAGTGCTTTGGCTTCCAGTCAACCCCGCCCTATGCAGCCCCTGGGTCTCAAGTGTCTCTCCATAACTGCTGGAGCCTTCTTTTCCACACGCGTGCATTTCTAGTTCACCGCCTTTCCGGCTCCCCTGTGTCCCAGGATCTGTATGAGTCTGGGTCCCCAGGATCCTACCCAAAACTGGGGTTTAGTGGAGTTAGAAGTGGCGCAGTTGGGAGGCTCTGTCTCCTGCCCACTCGAGCAAGCCAGCGGCACAATCAGCAATCCGTCTTCTGGGCACAGTGGCGTGCGCGCCCCCAGACCTCTGCCCTTTTGAGATTCTTCTAAATTTCCATGCACTCCTCCCTTTTCACTGTCCAGACTTTCCCCATATAAGTCTCGCCTGGATCTGGGGTTCAGTTCCATAGGATAAGGGGTTCAGTGCAATTGGGAGTCTGCGTCTCCTCCCCGCCAGAGAAAGCCAGCCAGGCACTCCGCCGCCCACTCTCTCCACGTGTGCGTCTCCGTACCTCAGCTTTTTGCAGCTCCTCTGAGTCTCCATGAGCCCCTCTCTTTCCTTCTAGTTGTAGAATTTCCACTCAGCCAGCTTTCCTGCGGTTCTGGATGATGTCCATTTTGTCTTTTAGTTGTAGTTTTAAAATTGTGCGAGGCAGCAGTTTAGGTGTTCGCCTATGCCGCCATCTTGGTTCCTCTCCCCTTCCTTTTTAAAAAATATATTTTTATTAATTTCAGAGAGGAAGGGAGAAAAAGATAGAAATATCAATAACGAGAATCATTGATCTTCTGCACGCCCTCTACTGGGGATCGAGCCTGCAACCTGGGTATGTGCCTATTACTGCAATCGAACCCAGGACCTTTCAGTCTACAGGCTGACGCTCTATCCACTGAGCCAAACTAGGGCTTCCCTTTCTTTTTCACATCAATTGTTTGAATCACAATTGGGATTAAGTTGCAGGAAACTAAAGTCATTCTAGCTGTTTCAAGTGGAAGAACCTTTACTTTAGGAATTGGGTGTTCTTTGTTGTTGGGGGGGTTTAAAGAGACAGCCTGTAGCCTGAGCCTACAGGAACAACTTCCAGAATAGCTCCTCTGAACTGGCCCACCAGGAGAGCTAAGCTGCTATCCCTATTCAATACTCGTGAAGCTATGGGACGCCAGAATGCTGCTCAGAAAAACTTAACATTTGTATACCTGTGCTCACCAGTAGAAAAAAAGATAGTAAAAGCAACAGTAATGAGGACTCCACCACACTTTCCCTTTCAAATCTTCCACCAAGGTATCTAATTGTTAGAGTGACATTCAGATATAGAACCCTCATGTAAGAGAGTCTGGGAAATGTAGTTCTTAGCTATCCAGTCTCTGTAGTATGGAGGATAATTAGGTAAAGGTTGGAATGGAATGCTGAGTTCATCATTTCCTTTATAGTCACTCACTGTGAGATACAAACTGTTATATTTATAATGGTTTTCACACTAATCTTACCACACTAATTAGTGGATTATCAGGACTGCTAGGGCAGGAAATATGTATAAGTAACTTTTTTTACCACCCCACACAGTGAATATACAAATTTCTATAGAGGGTAAGAACTGGTTACTTGCTAACTGAGTGAAATTTAGTCATATTGCCAAGAGTAGCATCATTACTTGGATATAAGAGAAAACATTTTAATATTAACCCAAGACAAAACAAGGTAGTAATTAGAAGGGAGTCTAAAAAACTCCAGGGTAAACTCACGTTTGTTTAGTTAAAAAATAGAAATTTAATTGACAGTGTATCTCCAAATAACTCTTTTTCCCAACAATGAAGATAGCCTATGAATGGTCCATGAATAAGAGGCAGTATCATTTGGGGGAGGAACCATTGTCATTTGACGTGATGTTTGGAATGAGATGGAACTGAGTCCTATAACCTTGTGCTTATTAAGAACAGAGACAGATAGCCCAGCTGATATGGCTCAACAGTTGAGCATCCACCCAGGAACCAAAAGATTGCCAGTTTGATTCCCAGTGAGAGCACATGCCTGGATTGTGGGCTTGATCCCCAGTGGGGGTACATGCAGGAGGCAGCCGATAGATGTTTTTCTCTCTCCCTTCCTCTCACTCTAAAAATCAATAAAAACATATTTTTAGGAAAGAACAGATATAGATGATCTGCTGTGATGATTAAGATGAAAGCAGATAAGTTTTAAAAAGAAAAAGATTATTAGAAAATATTTGCGTGTGAGAAATAAGGGGGACTTGCATGCCACAGATAGCAAAGGTAATTGATAACTTCATGACTGCTGACAAATTTATAAGAATATAAGGACTAATAATGAACTGCAGTCAGGGTTGGTTCGAAGGATACCTTCAACAAATAAGATACCATATATAAATCTTTCCTTCATCTGAAATAAGAGGCTCACTTTAAGAGATACTTCCAAGTAGTGCAGAGGTAGGAACATAAGACTTTATGAGGAATGGTAACTTCAGCTCTGGATGTAACTTACCATGTGACTTAGTTGGCAACCTGTGGCTTCAGCTGCCACTCACTATTTTCTGATCTATTGATTTATCTATCTATAATTTTTCCCAAAGTTAATTATCCACTGGAGCTAGAGATGAAACTGTCCCAGTGATTACAAACTTCAGTGTGTGTTAGAACCTGAAGGGCTTATTGAAAAATAGCTAAGCTCTATCCAACTCTCCAAATTTGTATTTCTTTTTTTTTCCCTTTAATCCTCAACCAAGGATATATTTTATTGATTTCAGAGAGAAAAACATCATCTCAATGTGAGAAACATTAATTGATTGCCTCCCGCATGCTCCATGACCGGGGATTGAACCCAAAAGGGAATCAAACCACAAACTTTTTTTTCCCAGTGTGGGACGATGCTCTAACCAACTGAGCCCCTCAGCTGGGGGCAAATTTGTATTTCTAATGAGCTTCTAAGTGATGATATTCTGAAGAATCACACTTTGAGAACCACTGCAACGTCATCATGTCCGATATAGAGCTCGCCATCTTTGCCCAAAAGTCTGCCCCTCCTCCTTTTTTTGGGGTGTGTGTGTGTGTGTGTGTTAATAACTCCAATATTCACACAGACTCCTAGATCAGAGACCTAGGGAGAGGAGAGAAAGGGATAAGTAATTGCTAGACTTCTCAATCAGGCCCTTCTGAACGACACTTGTCCTCTTCTGAACTATAATAGCTTTTTTTCTTTAACTTTCTGCCTCTTATCTGCTCTTAACCCAGCCCACCTGAACTTTTGAAAATTTAATTTAAAATTTAAATATGATCAGTACTTCCCTTTGCCCAAAATTTTAATGTCTTCCGTCTGCCTTTCAGATATGATTTAGCCTTAGTCATTTTTTCTCAGTGAATAGAGTCGGTGATTCTGGTCAAGGCACATACCTCAGTTTCTGGCTCCTCCCTGGTGGAGCCCTGGTCAGGGCACGTACAGGAGGCAACCAATCAATGTATTTTTCTCACATCGATATTTCTCTCTGTCTTTCCCTGTCTCTCTCTTTTTTTTAAATTAAATCTTTATTATTCAGATTATTACATTTGTTTCTCTTTTTTCCCCTCCATAGTTCCCCTCCATCCGGTTCCCACCCTTCCTTCTACCCTTACCTCCCTCCCATTGACATCATCCATAGGTGTACGATTTTTGTCCAGTCACTCCCTGTACACCCCTCCCCCCCTTTCTCCCTGAGATTTATCAGTCCACTCCCTTTCTGTGCTCCCGATTCTATTATATTCACCAGTTTATTCTGTTGATCAAATTTGTAATTCACTTAATTTTTAGGTTCACTTGTTGATAGATATGTATTTGTTGTTCATAATTTTTAATCTTTTACCTTTTTCTTCTTCCTCTTCTAAAAGAGTATCTTTCATCATTTCATATAATACTGGTTTGGAGTGGATGAACTCCTTTAGCTTTTTCTTCTCTGTGAAGCTCTTTATCTGCCCTTCAATTCTGAATGATAGCTTTGCTGGATAGAGTATTTTTGGTTATAGGTTCTTGCTATTCATCACATTGAATATTTCTTGCCACTCCTGCCTGGCCTGCATCGTTTCTGTTGAGAAATCAGCTGACAGACGTATGGGTGCTCCCTTGTAGGTAATGAACTGTTTTTCTCTTGCTGCTTTTAATATTCTCTCTTTGTCTTCTGCTCTTGGTATTTTAATTATGATGTGTCTTGGTGTAGTCCTCTTTGGATTCCTTTTATATGGGGTTCTGTGTGCTTCTTGGACTTGTATGTCTATTTCTTTTACCAGATGTGGGAAGTTTTCAGTCATTATTTCTTTAAATATGATTTCATTATCTTGCTCTTTCTCTTCCTCTGGCACCCCCATAATTCTGATGTTGGTATGCTTGAAGTTGTCCCAGAGGCTCCTTACATTATCTTCACATTTTTGGATTCTTTTCTCTTCTTTTCCAGTTGAGTGTTTTCTGATTCTTTATATTTCAAATTTTTGACTTGATTCTTGCCTTCCTCTTGTCTGCTGTTAGGTCTCTGAATAATATTTTTTATTTTAGTCAGTGTATGTTTAAATTCTAGTTGGTCCTTTATCATCTCTAGTTGGATCTTTTTCATCTCCTCTTGGGACTTGCTAACTTTATCCAACTTTTCTAGGATTTTCTTGAAAAACCTTATAAGCGTGGGTCTGAACTCTATACCCAGTCGTTTGTTTTCCTCCATTTCTTTTGTTTGTGTTCCCTTCCCTTGTCTTGGTATTTTCACTATGCGGAGAGAACTTCTGTGTTGGATTCAGCCTTATGATACCAGACTTGAAAAACTGCAGAAGCCTCTCTTATTGAGCTTGGGATGGGTGGAGTCTCAGGGCTTAAGGGACCGCCTTGCCTTCCAGTTGGCCCCGCCCTCCACAGCCCCTGAGTCTCACGTGACTGGGTAATTGCTGGAGTGGTCCCTGTGCACGCGTGCTTTCTCGCAGTGCCTCTAGACTGCTGCCCCTCCGGTTCCCCTGCGCTCTGGGACCATATGAGTCTTGGTCCCCAGAGTTTCGCCTGAAACCGGGGTTTAGTGGCATTAGAAATGGCACAATTGGAAGGGTCTGTCTCCCGCCCACTCGCGAAAGCCAGCTGCACAATCAGCAGTCTGTCCCCTGCACACAGGGCTGTGTGCGCCATCAGACTTCCAATCTTTTGTGACTCCCCTAAATTTCCGTGCACTTCTTTCTTTTCACAGTCCAAACTCCCCCCGTATGATTTTCAGCTGGATATGGGGTTTAGTGTTGTAGGATAAGGGGTTCAATGCCGTTGGGAGTCTCCGTTTCCCTCCCGCCAGAGAAAGCCAGCCGGGTACTCGGGCATCCGCTCTCTCAGCGCACACGTCTCCGTATCTCAGCTTTTTGCAGCTCCTCTGGGTTTCTGTGAACCCCTCTCTTTCCTTCTAGTTGTAGAATTTCCACTCAGCCAGCTTTCCTGTGGTTTTGGATGATGTCCGTTCTGTCTTTTAGTTGTAGGTTTGAAATTGTTGTGCGAGGCAGCAGTGCAGATGTTTACCTATGCCGCCATCTTGGATTCTCTCTCCCTGTCTCTTCCACTCACTCTAAAATCAGTCGAAAAATATCCTTGGATGAGGATTAACAAAAATAGTAAGATTTAAACTCCTTATTTTAGAACACAATGCTCTTTATATTTTGTCCCTGAGACTGCATCTCTAATCCTCCTGATGGCCACTCTTCCCTCTAGCTATAGCACCTATACACTGCTTTGTGTGTTAAATGCATATGCCACCACTGATGTTCATATAACTGTACATTTCTGCTCAAACTTTAGAATTCAGCTTAAGTACACTTTGATTTGTATGTACCACCTCTTGGTTCCGGTAGCATCCTGATCACACATCTAGTGCTGTTTTGTAACCATGGGTTTAAACAGTTAATAGTATTCCCTTCTAGGCAGCATGTATGGAGGGGGACCTGGAATCTGCATGTTTAACAAGCTCCTTGGCAATATTTGAAGGCACAGATCTCAGTTTTAAGTGGTTTCTAAGGTCTACTTCAACTCTGAAATCTCAAGGGTGTTCCTTCTTGCATTTTAGCTGGTGCTGTGAAGGAGGAAGAAAGCTTTGGGGTAGTTGATTAAAACAAAAAGCATATTATAATATTCTTCAATGCCCACAATAAGATAATTTATTACACTGAAATATATGACAAGGTAGATATATAGAAACAAGACAAATACCCTTATTTAAGAGTGTTTTCTTAATCTCTTCAACTTCTTAATGCATTAATTCTAAGACTGTTTATTGAGGGTTTGCTATGTGCCAGAAACTGTTCTAGCCATTTGGAGTACATCAGTGAATAAAACAGACAAAATTCCTTACCCTCAAGAAGCCTGCACGGCTAGGCAATAAACAAATATAATGAGTAAATCACAGACTATTTTGGAAGGTGATAAGTACTATGGAAAATTGCAGAGAGGGGGGGAGCTTTCTTTTCTTTTGTCAGGATTTAGTAGTGAATCACTAGAAATAATAGTTTATTTAATTTGAGCTATTTAAATAAGCTGTTCTTTAAATGGCAGACTTTAATCTGCACCCAGTCAGAAGAGAGTTTGTGATTTGCAATATTCAAGATTGGTTTTCTTTTATAAAATTGACAATAACTGGCTTTCCCATTTTGTTAGTAGAAGAAAAATAATAGTTTAGGGAATTGCTTCTAAGGAGTCTTAAGTAAATTATGTGTTTTAAAATTTGTACTACTATAAAGAAAAAGGAAAAAAATTAAGCCTCAAACCACTAAAGAGAATTTTGTGTTTTATACTAATTTCTAAGGCTGATTTAAAAATTTTTAAGAACTTTATTCTCTTCTTGTCTCCTTCCCATTTTAATTTTTTGTTTGTTTAGATTTTCATATTTAGGTAAAAGGTGTTGGTCCTTTAGAATTTATGGGGAAGCTTCATGGTATGCGTGAAGAAGCGCAGGACTTTAACTTTATTTCCCCGGGTCGCTCAGAAGTAAAAGAAACAGACTGGTTCTGTGGAGAACCAGAAATCACTTCTCCATCTTTACTTTAAAAAAACCAAATCAAAAGATCTAACATTTCACTGTAAACAGTTTTAAAAGTGAAATTAATGTCACCTGCAGACTAAGCTAAAAGAGTGATAAGTATTGTGTAAAACAGTTGAAATTGTTTTCAGAGTCCTACCACAATGAAAGACTTTTGTTGCTCTCCTTAAAAACTAGAACTGTATGTTAATTCCGATGACTGTCAGTTCCTGTGGGATGTTTACACAAAGGTACTTACAAATGAAGAGTCATTTTTAGAGCAATTAGAGAAGAGGCTAGACAGAGAATAGCCAGCTCAGTGGCCTGGCAGGTCGGGGTTAAGGTTTATTGACAGGATAGGGTCAGGGTCTGCTCCACCACTGTTGGCCCTAGTACCTACCCTCCGGATACACCCAAGACCTCAGCCTGCCTCTGCTCCCTGCCATAGGCCAAACTCCCATGCAGCATGTGGAGAAGAGAAAGAAAAAAGAAGAAAGAGGAGGGGAAGTTCTACTAAAACTTTACCGTTCGATATAGAAATGCAAGTTTGAAACGATTTGTGTATATTTTTCTGGCCCAGATGTTGTGTCACATTAGGAAGAAGAAACTTTAAAACATACAAAGAATTGTCTGTTCTTTCAACTTTGTAGTTTGCAGTTATTGCATCCTGAAGAAAGAAATTGCCTGCCCAAAGTAGTCTTTTAATTTCATTTTTCCGTTTTGAGTTACAGGTTTCTGGCAAGCTCCCTGACCACTACTATTACCTGGTGGCGCCTATATTTCATCAAATTTAGACATGCAGACTACCTGGATCCAGGCCCAGATGAACTGTTGTGACTGATAAACATGATCCCACCCTGCCCCCATGCATGCTCCTGCTTTTCCCTTTAAGGGAATCTAAGACTCTGAGTTCCTGAGTCCCCAAGGGAGTTAAAGAAAAATGTGTTCCGGTATTCAGCGTTTGAGTTTGCTCCATGGTTTTCTGTGCTGCATCTCTGCTTGCCCAGAGTCTGGTGAACATCCCAGCAGTGCCCCCACTTCTGCTGTGTTGGTAATTAATGCAGGAAGATTTTTTTTTGTTTTTAATAAAAACAAGCAGAGACATCTATCAGTACCCACAGTCAAGGCAGAATTTGTTTGACATCTTGTGATTGCTGCTTACAAAAAGAATGACAGCAGTTATTAAACAAATAAGAAACAAGATGCTGTTTATTGGTAGTTTTCAGATATCCTAAGAATATACTTGCAACATTACTTACTGCCTTTGCTTGCATGAGTAGAAAATAGTAGAATTAATAGAGTCATTAATTTTTGAAGTCTGGATTGCATTAGATTTAGAGTAATAATAAAAATTCAGATATTAAAAAACGTATATTTTCACAAGTTTTTTTTTATTGTTGACCCTATTACAGATGTCTCCTATATTCGCGCCCCCCCCCATGCCTTCCTCCACCCTAAATGTATTTTTAGCTGTATAATATACTAGGGGATTTTCCTTTCATTAGAGTATATTTTTTTTATTATTATCGGAGAAATATTAGCATTCATTTTAATTAAACTTAATTGCATTTCCCATGTGACATATTTTTCTAATAGCTATACTAGTATTCCTGTAGGTTTGCCCTGATAAAAGGTTATGAAAAAAATCGTCTACTTGCTTCCTAGTGGGTTTGGCTCAGTGGACAGAGCCGTGGCCTATGGACTGAAGGGTTTAGGGTTCAATTCCCACCAAGGGCATGTACCTTGGTTGCAAACTCTATCCCCAGCCCTGGCCGGGTGAGTGCTAGAGGCAGCCAATCGATATTTCTTTCTCTGTTTTTCCTCCTCCCTTCCACTCTCTAAAAATCAATGGAAAAATATTCTCGGGTAAGGATTAACATAACCAAAAAAAAAATTGTCTATTTGCTTGGAAATAGAAGTTTAATTTTGAAGTCTTAATTCAGTTTAGAAATTTTAAAATGAAAATTTGGGATATAGTCAAATGGGAAAAGCATGAAAATGTTCAGGGTCTGGTATTTTTGTTTTCATGTCATGTTCATATGATCTAAGAAAAAAATTATTCTGTCTGTGGCCTAAGTTATCTGGAAAGTGTTACTTATAATCTCAGTCCCACCTCACCAGATGATATGGAAGCATCAGACCACATATTTCCTTAAGTACTGGGTAAAGGTGGGATTCCTGAGAAGGGAGGAAAGGAAACTTCCTGGAGTGTTGGTAATAGTCTGTATTTTGATAGATATTTGGTTACACAAGAATATGCCTTTGTCAGAACTCATCAAATGATATGCTTAAGATTTGTGCATATCATAGCATATAAAGTTTACCTTAGTATACAAAAGATAAGGAACTCTGAACACATAGATTGAAGTTTGGGCAGTGATATGCACGTTGAAGTAAGGGGGAATGGGTTACTGATCTTTTGAAACTTACTTTGAAATGCATAAAAAATGGATAATGAAATATTTAGAAATGTGATAAAGAACAAATATAGTGAAATGTTAATTATAGAATATAGGTATTATACTGTACAATTCTTTGAATATTTTTATATGTTTGAAAATTTTCATAAAATGTTAGGGAGAAAATGGAAGTGCTGGTTTTTTCTCATTAAAGGATCTGTGTACTTCCATTTTTAATTCTAGCCCACCCCTTTAATT
>PVJN01057408.1:0-12467 GCA_004026805.1 Lasiurus borealis
CTCAACACCTACACACAGCTGCTGTCTGGTTCTGGCTTTTTGACCTGCTCAAAGCTGAGGCTTGTCTCTCCCTTCAAACCCAGTCTCATTCGTTAAGCTCAAGCCTCCCACATGAGCAGGTGCACACGGGGAGCTGTAGCCAGCTCTAAAATGGAGGCACCTAAAATAAACATTACTCAACCTTTTCCTTCTGGAGGGACTTGAATAAACTCTTCTTAATGAAAAGTGATGCATTTCCTAATGTTTTCTTTGATAACGTTTGTGCATGTTTGGATGTTTGTCATTACTGCCTCCAAACTGTAAGTGATTAAATTTATGTCCTGGAAAACAGTAGAGTGAAGGCTGGGCAGGGATATGGCAGACCCTCTAATTTGCCTTTGTGATTTGCCATATCTAAGTCAAGGTGGTGATATGTTTTGCTCCACCCTTACATGTCTTAGAAGAGAAAGGAAAGAACGAAGGAGGTTCTGAAAGTATAGCAATTGTATTGAATATTTAGGCACATATTCTAATACTAGCAGAAATATGGAAACATATTTACCCCTGGATAGAATAATTCTCTGCCTTCCCAGGACAGCTAGTGGCTTTTGCCCATCTGACCACATTCCTGAGTCTGCTTCTAGGTTGGGTATCCTCTCCCATGAATGGGTGGTCTCAGAGGATGATGTAGTAAAGGGAATTCCCAACCACTCAGTGGGTGGATTTATATGTACAGAAAAACAGTCCATTCATATGTTCTAAAACATCAAAGTATAGTCAGACAGCAAGAAGCTTTTTCTATAGGTAGTGCTCCTCAAATTAGATATTCTATGAAATTGAAATTTAGGCTGCTAACTTTTAAACCTGTCTGCAAAGATGTATAAAATTTGCCTAATTAATATATTGTAGGTAAAAACCTGTTTAGTGTCCATCAAAATCCTTGTTAGTCCAAACTGTGTTGGAGACAGAGAGCTTATATTTTTCATGCAGCCCCTAAAAAGAAGCTATAATTTGTGGTCTCAATTGCTCCAGGTACCCATGCCCTGGCCCACTCTGGTGACAGCACTAGCTTCTTCATTGCTGGTGAGTAGAGCCTTTTTCCTGGGCTGGGACGACTGCCATCCTCCCCCACCTCCCCAGGACATGAGAAGATCTTACATTCCAGGGATGGCAGATGAGAAGGACCTAGTTCCCCCTGTGGAGGGCATCATTGAGCCTTGCAGCCAAGGACACTGGCCTTGGGACATGGCCTCAGCATCCTCTATGCAGGAAATGTGTCCACACATGAAACAACACACATATGGATTTATCCCTTGGCAAAATGCTTCATATTATTGAGACCAAAACTGACTGGAAGTGGTATCTTTTCTTTTCCCTCTTATCAGTAGGTTTCCACCTATTTTCCCGCTGACTGGGAAGGGGAGCAGTACTGTGTATGGTTGATAAGCCAACCCGTTGTTTATTCTTTTGTTGTTTCAAATTCTGCCCAAATTGACAAAAGAAAGGCATGGCTAATGGATTGTCTTTGACAGCATCCTATTTCAAGCAGCTGATATGCTTCTGTGGAAAGATAGTACTGAATGATAAGGAATATATTTTCTCTTCCTTCAAAACCTGGGGTGACTGAGGCTGTCTTCAAAGTACATAACTGTTCTCCAGAATTGGCACGTGGGTTAGAAGTGCTTCTTGGTTTAGCAGGGCCTGGAAAATACCCAGGGCTTGGTGATAAGATGGCTGTGGAAGGCTGAGTGCCCAAGATGTATAGTATAACTTAAAATGCTTCCCCTCCTCACCCCCAAAGTACTCAGGAAAGACTCCTGTTTCAGGGAGGGAGCTTGGATGGGGAGTTATGGTAGGAGAGAATAAACAGTTTTTTACACACACATTGTTTTATAAGCTTTTATGTCCTTCCTATTGGGTTATCTGAATAAGGAAACTCACCCATCAGTCACTTCATTCTGAACTCTCTCAAATCCCTCTGTCTCAATTCCTAACACCCTAAAATTAATGAAAATCAAAACTGTGCAGGGAGCAGAGCTTATCCTGTGAGGAGTAGCCAAGGCAAGGCCAAATTAACAGATTATTGAATGGCTCTTATTCTCACAGAACACTGATGGAGCACTAATAGCATAATTATAACTAAACTAGAGGCCTGGTGCACAAAATTTGTGCACTTGGTGTGTGTCGGGGAGAGTCCCTCAGCCCAGCCTGCCCCCTCTCACAGTCCAGAAGCCCTCAGGGGGTGTCCTCCTAAGCCCCAGTCTGGCTTCCCTCTGTGGGAGGCAACCAGGCTGATCAGGGGAAGGCATCACCCCCATTACCCCGCTGCTGCTACCACTGCCGGCCACCACAGCCACCAAGGTGTTTTCATCAACACAGACTCCAGTCCCTTCACTACGAAAAAATGACAATTTTCTCTAGGCATTTTCAAGATGTCTCTTTCATAGGATATGACATTTCTTTCTTTTTTTAATCCTCACCTGAGGATATGTTTCCATTGACTTTTAGAGTGTGGAAGAGAGAGGGAAAGACAGAAAAAAACATCAATGTGAGAGACACAGTTTGATTGGTTGCCTCCTGCATGAGCCCTGACCTGGGCCCCGGCCAGGGAGGAGTCTGCAACCTAGAAACATGCCCTTGTTCAGAATCGAACCTTGACCTTGCAGTTCACAGGCTGAGGCTTTATCCACTGAGCCAAACCGGCTAGGGCAGGATATGACATTTCTTAGCCCCTCCAGCAGCAGACCTTGTTGTTTGCCTCCAGGAGGGAGGTGGAAAAACCCTAGCTCACCTTCTTGGAGTCTTATTACCCAAGTTACCAAGAACACCGCCAGTGGCGTACAGGGAGCTTAGCCAATGAGCGGTCAGAAAAAGTGTTTCCTCTGCAGTTCCCGCGGAGAGGTGGGACTGCTGGCATGCTGCAGCCACGGGGCTACTGGGCACCAGCACCCTGCAGATTTGTGGCTGTCTCCGCTCTGACCCCCGCAGCCCAGTGCCATGGCCGTGGACATGCTAGGGGACAGGCCGGCCTTCTGCGTGTTGTTCTCTTAGGCTCCAGACTGTGCCTGGGTGTTCTTCTCTCAGGTTCTGGGCTGTGCCTGGCCCCTCCTCCTGAGCTGGTTGTGACCGTTACCGTGTCCCAGCCTAATTTCCTAATTTGCATAACACACACACACACACACACACACACACACACACACACACACAGTTGCCATATTGCGCACACAGGAGACACATAAAAGGCAGGTTGCTGCACCAGATTTGTATTTACAAAGTCTGGATTATTTCATTTTAAAGGGGCAGTTCAAGATCATCGGTTGATCATTGTGTGTTTCATAATTTATCTCAGAAAACAGAGACACTTTCCCCAGGACATTGCACTGAAGCGGGATGCATAGCTGGTGCCTCTTGCCGGAGTGCATTGGCAACTCTGCCTTCCCACGGGGTCTTCTATGCCTTCTCACTGGGTCTGCTAATGGCCGCTATCCATCTCCAACATAAGTTCCATCTCAGAGCTCACGCTGGGCTTGTTGGTAGCAGCAGAGTTGAGTTCTATTAACCAAGTGAGCAAGAAGCCAGAAGCAATACAGAGCGCAAACGATGGCCTCTGTGAAGAAGTTCAGGTTTCAGTGGCTTCCAACCCAGAAGCCTTTGGTGTTTGCCATTCAAGAGCCACACACCTCCCCTTTCTCTCACCAAGAGAGTCTTGATTTGGTTCCCTTTCCTCCAAGCAGCCTCATGTTTAAGGGGCATTAGCTTCTTCTCTGAATCTAAGGGTGAACTTTGATTTGTCTAAGCCGTGTGCTCAGCGTGAGGACCCACAGCCTCAACCCAGGAACTTGTTAGAAATGTGAATCCTTAGGCCGCACTCCAGACCTACTGAATCAGAGATTCTGGGAGAGAGGACCTCAGTTTGCTTTAACAAGGCTTCTAGGTGAGAACAATGATACAAGCCAACCTTGAAGGCTCTCGCCCCTGGCTTGGTGACAGTATAGGGGTGGGTGTGTGATCTAGTCCCAGTGAAAGAGATGTGAGGGGAAACTGAGGCTTGTTAGGAGATGGGAAAGGCAGATATATTCCCCTTGGTCTTTGCCTCTAGGTGTTTATAAAGAGGTTTGACAAATAACTGCCATTTCTTTGAAAAACATAAAATGTAAAACATAACAGGCAAGGTAGAGCTAAATGTAATTTATGTGAAGGATTTATTTGAAATATTCTGGCCAGGAGACCTTATTCTGCTGCCTCCCCAGTAGGACCACACCTCATCCAGCCCAGAGCTGGACACAGTGATGTCACTTCAAGGTCAGGCGGTCAGGCCCTGAAGGAGCAGGGGCGGGGGGAGGACTCCAGGGGGGGGGGGTGGGGAGCATTTCCCTAGGGTGGCAGAGGATACTGTTTGGACATCACTAAGAGAAGCAGGGAGGGTCTCCAGACGTGTCTTTGCAGCTGCTCAGTGGCCGCCGCTCAGGCCAAGAGCAGTGTTTGCACAGCTCAACCGCCTCTCATCAAGGACTGTTTGCAGTTCTTCCCAGGCGTGCGTGAAGTCTCAGTGTGAACTCCGCACAAGGCTGTCCCAATATTTGAGATTTAGTTACGAAGGCTCACTGCTGACAGTGCGACTCACTGGGCTGTATTTTCCTAACAGAGCCCTAAAGCAGATGAGGTATTCGTTGCTAAGGGCTGGGCTGGGGACTTTCACTTCCTTTTGCATGTCAGTTCGAGAGTGAACTTCCCAACCATCGATGTGATTTCTCGCAACCTCCATGCCATCTTCCAATCTTCTTTACCATCAGAATCTAAAAGCATTTGGCCTTTGGTAGGTAATAAACACTATAGATGGAGCAGAATTACTTTGTTCTTTTCGTTTTTAACACCAATTGCCCTGATGGAAAGGGAAACTGCAGTGAATTACAGCGGCAGAACTGGAGATTAATTAGCAGGCTCCCGCTCCTCTCCTCCTCCCTCCCCAGTCCACTGTGTGGGAGGCACACCAGCCCCTCTCATAGTCACACTGATTTATGGGAACATTCAGCTGATTAGTGGGAGGGCCTTTTAGCAACGCAGCCTACCTGTCCCAGCATGACTATTTATAGGCTACTTTGTTCCAACAAACCACTTTCATTCTAAGCTCCTTTCTCTGGTTGGTATTGAACTATTTCTATCATCCACGAGGGTGCTGTGAGCCAGATCTTACTTACAGTTTGAAACCATTAATATCATTTAGTTGAAGTGATTTAATGTGGAACATTAGGGATGATTGCGCTACAGATTTTACTGTCACAAAAACAAATTGGACACAGACATGAGGTAGTGAGATAGAGTGGCTATAAACCACGTGCTCAAAGTTAAGCCACAAAGAATATATGTAACATACATCCCAACAAGACACGCCACTCATCAGTCTCTATTGCCTCCTGAATAAGGTTAAGTAGGCTAATATTTAAATTCTTCATGATAGCACTCAACATCTTTTTCCTGCTCCATCTCCCTCTAACATCCTCTTTCACACCCTCATCCAACTGTACAACGTGACTCCTTTCGTCTACATTTGCCCAACACTTCATGCATCCATGTCTCTGTTCATACTCGACCCTGACTTGAGATGTTCTTGTCTATCTGTATAACAATGGGATCCTATGACTTAAAACAAAATCCTATTCATTTTTTAAAGCCCAAAGCAAACATCACCTCCTCTATGCAGCCTTCACTGATTGTCACAGAGTCCAAATGAGTTTCTGCTTGGCACTCCCCACCACCCCAAAATTACCTGAGATGCTCCTCCTCCTTCTCCTCCTCTGATTTATTATTTATTTAATTTTTAAATTACAGTTGACATTCAATAAGTACAGCATAGTGATTAGACATTTACATAACTTACAAAGTGATCCCCCTTATAAGTCCTGTCCCCACCTGGCGCCATGCATAGTTATTACAGTATAATTGACTGTATTTCCTCTGTTGTTCTTCACATCTCCATGATAATTTGGTAACTGCCAATCTGTACTCCTAATCCTTTCACCTTTTTTTCACCCAGACCCCCAACACACTTCCCGTCTGGAAACCATCAGTTTGTTTTCTGTATTTATAGGTTTCTTTCTGTTTTACTTGTTTCTTTATTTTTTTTAGATTCTACTTCTTAGTGAAATCATATGGCATTTGTAATTCTCTGTCTGACTTAGTTCTTAAGCATGTACTTCATTTTGTTCTGTATTGGTCTTAGCCATTTTTATGTCTGTCTCTCTTATTAGACTCAGATGTTTAAGAAAAGATGGGTCTTGTTTATTTTAGAATGTTCTTTTCCAGCATCCAGAACCCTGCCCACTGTGTAGAAAATATTTATTTAATAAATGGAAGAACAATGTGATTTCTCTGTAATATTAGCTTCTCTCTAGAAAAAGGCAGAAAAAAACCAACAGCCTTTGTTTGACCGCTGAGTTTGAATAATTTTAGTACATTTGTTGGTGTCTTAGGCTTTAGTGGATTAACTCTAAACTAAGAAATGAAAAACTTTATGTTTCCAGTATCTTTCTTTTCATCTTAAATGTAAAGCACTGCTCCCCAAAGCCTACCTTTCTTCTCTACTATTTTTCACTTCCTGAATTTCAAACATAATATTTCTTCACAGTTAGGTTAAAATTAGGCATTTTACTTAAAGATTGAAAGTATTGATTCAATTATCTCTTTGAAAATGCCTTAAGGATGTGGCCCAGCATTTCTGGCTAATGCCACTATAAACGGATCACTCTAGATCATCTCTAAAAGTCACTGCGCATTTCTTAAAGGCAGCAGCTTCTCATTTTATGATATCCTCAGGCAGGGCAAAGTAACCCCACTATGAGTGGATGCTTACTGTCTGGCTGGGTGTATTCTTCTGTTTTCAGTGTCCCAAAAGCAGCACTGGATCAGCCTGTTACAGCAAAGGTTTATCAGTCGGCCATGTTGTACCGAGCTATTCTTGCCTATTTGAAGAAAAATATAGCTTACGTATTCCCCTCCCAATGTATATTGAATAGTTTCCATTTACCTGTCCAGACCCATGCCCTACCCTTTCCTACTCTGATTTGTACCCCATGTGACTGCGGTATGACTTTTGGCTTCTAGCTGGGTTAAGCCAGTTGGCAGGATAGAAGAGTAATTGGGATATTTATTTCTTGAACCCTTTCCCTGTGGGCTGGCCCTATCCTTCCATTAAGGGTCACAGTTTCTATCGGATGGTCCTCACCACTCAGCCCCAACTACCTTCAAATTGTCCTGCAGGCTTAGGGCTGGAAATAGATCCAGCTATTACTAGGCCTGAGGCTCTGTGGCTTCAGGGACAATCCCTTGTCAGTGGTCTCTGTATCACTCTCCTCAGATGGCCCGTGAGTATACCATCCTTTTCCTGCCATGGCCTTTACTGACTACCATATCATATCAGACAAGACTCAGGTATCCCAGATTTGGTTTTGTTTTTTAATCTCCTTCCCCTTGTGAAAAACTGGTGACCACTTTCTTAGTGGGACAGGTGTTGAATAGTGGGTGGGAAAAGAAAAATGAATGAAGTTGTATCCTTGGCAACTTCCTTTATTAATATTTGTGGGAAACATATCAACACTAATAAAAATCTAAAAAAAAACAATTAAAAATTTAAAAAGGAAAAAGATAATTGTAGAACCTTCAACTTGGCAATGACCTTAGAAATTGTTTGGGAAGGGGTCTGGTCCATGTCTAAGGCCACATTCTGAGGACAGCTTCTCTGTCTACAACATCCTTACCTAAAAATAAAAATTTGAAAGCCTAGACTCTTTCTCTTCTTGTAAGGGCACTAATACCATCATGGGGGCCCCACTCCCAGGATCACATTGGCACTTAGTGCTTCAACATACGAACTGGGGAGAGACAAAAATATTCAGTCCATAACAGTGCGTGACATAAAGAAAGCCTCCTAGGGTGGTCAGCATGAGATACAGAGTTTACTTGTGTGCATCACATGAATGGTGGCTGGGTGGTGTGATCAGGTTCTTTCTCTTGGGGATTTAAATAGGAAGTTTGCAATTAGGCAGTCTATAGTCCAAGAAGCCATGGAAGCAGAGACCAAGTAGCTGAGTCACAGCGACACGGTGAGTAAAACACCAGGGTAGAAAAGAGCAGACACCACCTGCTGAGGGAGGCCAGGAGAAGATGGGAACCCTAGAGAATATGCTCTCTTACTGACCTTCCAGTTCACTTTCAAGCAGGTCCTTTCCTAGGCTTACCTAGCTAATAGTTAAAAAAAATAAAAACTTTCTCTTTTCTAATAGAAGTCCCAGGATTTAGTATTATTGAATGGAATTGAGTCATATGACCATTATGAGTCCATCACTGTCCAAAAATTCTCTCCTCTTCCCCAACATGAAAGCTTTTATAATCAACACCAGGAGCTTGAGAGTAGGGGTCTGCCCCACTTGAAACGTAGGATGCTCTTATTAGAAGAAGGGAGAAGAGATGTTGGAGATGCAAAAGAACAAACCCTGTTTCAGTTTCTTAACACCTGAAAGAGTCCATCGAACATAACTGCCATCCAGGCAAGTGAGTCCTCTCTTTCTCTGTCATGGACTGCATCTGGTCCTGTGGCCACAATTTGAGGATTCCGGCAGAAACAAGCTTACCGGATCTCCGGCAGTGTGCAGAACAGCCCCTTTGCCAGCAAGTTCTGGTGACAGCTCCCCTTGGTCCTGTTACTGTCCTCTGGAGCAACACTCCCAAATGTCCTCCCTCCTTCACATGACTGCCTTTGGAATTTCAGAAGACAGTTAACAATTTAGAATGATTACAGGGAAATTAAAAGCAGGCAATCATTTGTTGGAAGGAGCATATTTTCTCATCTACCCACATGTAACATTTAATAACTCATTTCTAATCAATTAAAAGGTAAAGCCCACGCCAAAAGTGTTAGGTGTCCAAAAATTCTCTCTCCTCTTCCCCAACCTGAAAGCTTTTATAATCAACGGCCATATCGCTAGAAATACTGTGCAATGCTGTTGAGTGAATGCGCACTGAGCCTCAATTACGATGTTAGCTACCCCCGCACCCCCGCCGCCGCCAGATGTGGAACAGAACAGCGGTGTGTACAGAAAATGCATTCTGACTAGCAGGGAAATGGGATGACTCTGCTTCTAAGTGGCTTTTGTTTAATGATATCCCCATTTAACATGTCACTTAGTGAGTTATAAATGGGTGCGTTGATCTGTAAGTGAACCTGGAAACAACTGGGGTATAAGCCAAAGGAAGCTCTTGGGACCTAGAGACTCAGTGAGCTCACCGCAGCAGCACATCCTGGGAGGGCCTGCTGCATCTAGGGCAGTGGTTCTCAACCTGTGGGTCGTGACCCCTTTGGGGGTCGAACAAGACTTTCACAGAGGTCGCCTAAGACCATTGGAAAACACAGATATGATTCATAATGGTTGCAAAGTTACAGTTATGAAGTAGCAACAAAAATAATTTTATGGTTGGGGGTCACCACAACATGAGGAACTGTATTAAAAGGTCGTGGCATTAGAGAGGTTGAGAACCACTGATCTAGGGCTTTTGCCTGAGACTCAAAGTGAGATCAGTGACAAGAAGAAAGCTCCACAGTCACAATCTCTGTGCACCTTGTCTGTCTGCTCAAACCCCCTTAAGAAGACCTGAGCCATCCTCTGATAGAGGCAAGCAGACATTATAACCTGATAAAGTGAGGCCCCTTAAATCCAGAATTGGCTATTGGGGAACATAGAAGGTTCAACCTGGGTGGTCTGAGGTCAAAAGTGACAGCATTAGACATCAGATCACTGGGAGCCTTACACATCCTGCAAATGTCCATCCACAGTCAGAAAAGGAGTTTTTATTGATTGTCCTCATCTGGTTCTAAACCCCCTAATTCTGCTAAGGGCATGAGGAAGCCTGGAACTTGCTGCTTAAGGTAACTAGTTCATTTTCCAAACAGGAGCTTTGGGTAAACATTTAGCTAATTTAAGTTCCAACTCCCCATCAGAACTGATCTTTAGACCATTCTCCAGGTTTTGTTGCTCTCCTCTGAGTTGGCCCTTGCCCACGTGGTGCCCGGGTGTCCCAAAGCTGTCTCCCTGGTCCTTAGGGGCATCCTGCTGCACCTAGTATCTTTGCAAACCTTGCACTGCCTTGTGTCCAGCTTTGCTCTCCATGGCTCTGGAAGCCCTGGCAGTCACCGGCTGCTGTGTCGCCTCATTCCACTATGTGGGTGACTCCGTGGAAGTCTAAATAAAACAAATACAGTGATACCTCCAGATATGAGTGCCCTAACATAGGAGATTTTTGAGATATGAGCTGTCGAGCGAGTGATTTTTGCTTTGAAATATGAGCAGCAGTTGAGATACGAGTAATTGCTCAGATATGCCAGCCACACACAACCCACCAGTTTACCTTGACTTGAGCGTCTCATAGTTTCCCATGCCTCAAGGTTACGGAACGAATTAAACTCGTATCTCGAGGTACCACTGTAGGACTTAGGGTGAAGGGTGAATGCAGAATAATGGGGAAAAGTTACAATTATTAAAGATACCTCAGAAATTTCAGCATAGTGGTAAGACTTCTATATAACAGCTTTCCACCCACTTCTGTCATTATCCAAGAGTTTGGTAGAAATTAACTTATTCAGTCAACAGGAATGAATAAAGCACCCTCTGCATGTGATAGATTGAGAGAGATCCATTTCTTCTAATGAGCTCAGCTGGCATTAATTTGGTTAACCCTGGACTTATATAGGTTTTCTTCTGTTTAGTAGAGGGCGATTCTAGGGAGGGTCAACCAGGCTTAGGTTGATAGAGTTCATAGTCATTACCAAAAATTCCTTTACTATTCCATGTTTAATTGTTGCTGTTCTTAGTGCTGTTCTCATTTCTACTTTGCCTCCCCCGCAGGGATCCATATCAAATCTATGGAGGAACAAATAAACAGTGATTTGATTTGCCAAATTCTTTTTTACATCAGTCAGTAAAGCTTAATGGTCACAACCTGGATAATATACTCTTGCTACTTGTTTGTTAAAAGCAAGCTGAGTAGGCTCAGTGACATTTATCCACAATACTGAGTGCCGTGAAATAAAAGTAGTAAAGCATTGGTCTTCCCATGATAACTTCATGTACAGGCTCCTCATTCCTTTAAGATTCACTTCTATTTTTCTGAGTATCATTTTTTGTTTCATAATACGAAAAATAATATGTATTCACAGCAGAAAATCATATACTATCAAAATAATGGAAATAAAAATTACCCAGAGTTCCACCATCCACAGAAAACTACAAATTATATTTGGGTATATTAAATATACCCAGTGTATTTGCTACATTCCTTTGTGTCTCTGCAGAGATAGATAACTTTTGCTTTTGTCAAAACAGGCTCATACTATACATATTATTTTGTGAACTGTTTGCTGAAACCATCAAAAATGATTTCCCCAACATCTTTCTACTATAACTGGCAGTAAGAAGTATCATTTTTCCATCAATAAGTTTTGCCTAATGGCCAGCTGATTCTAGCAGTCTCCAACTGTTCTTTCTGCATGGAATTTCTTACACTTCCAGGCCATCCTATCGGCTTCCAAATGGATCTTTAAAAAATACTACTTACATTCCTCACCCCAGTCCAGAATTTTTGAATTTTCTTACTTTAACTCCCTCCCCACAACTGCCCAAAGGACGGGAGTCTTTTTTTATTCCAGGCTGCACACAACAGATTCCAGTTGATTTATGTACATTTGTTTTGCATCATTTGTTAGCTACACTCTTTTTCAAATAAGGTTCCATCTAAAGTGTTTTGCTCATTATTTCCCAACTAGAGACCCAGTGTATGAAATGCATGAACAGGGTGGGGGATGTGTCCCTCAGCTCAGCCTGCACCCTCTCCAATCTGGGACCCCTTGGGGGATGTCTGACTGCCTTTAGGGCCCAACCCGTAGATGCAGGAGGCCCTAAATGGACATTCAGCTATCCCTCTCACAATCCAGGACTGTTGACTCCCAATCACTCACCTGCCTGCCTGTCTGATTGCCCCTAACTGCTTCTACCTGCCAGCCTGATCACCCCCTAATCATTCCCCTGCCAGCCTTGATTGATTCCTAATTGCTTCCTGCCAGCCCAATTGCCCTTAACTGCCCTCCCCTGTGGGCCTGGTCACTCCTAAATGCCCTCTCCTGCCTGCCTGGTTGCCCCTAACTGACCTCCCCTGTAGGATTGGTCACCCCCAACTGCCCTCCCCTGAAGACCTGGTCCACCCCACAAGTGCATTCCCCTGCAGGCCTTGTAACCCCCAACTTCCCTCCCCTGCAGGCCTGATCACCCCCAACTGTTCTCCCTTGCAGGCCTGGTCCCTACCAACTGCCCTCCCCTGCTGCCTGATTGTCTACAACTGTCCTCCCCTACCAGCCATCTTGTGTGTTGGAGTGATGGCCAATTTGCATATTACCTCTTTATTATATAGGATAGGCCTCTCACCATCCCTGTCTTGGCTAAAGC
>PVJN01057409.1:0-12467 GCA_004026805.1 Lasiurus borealis
AGGAGGAGGAGGAGGAGGAGGAGGAGAAAATGAGTGCAAAAACGATATTGAGAAAAGGAAAAAAGTAAGAGAGAAAAGAAAGAGAGTTAAAAAATTAAAGGGGTAAAAACTACTTAAATGGGAAGAACACTTAAATAGAATAACCACTAATCCCCCCAAAAAAACTAATACCCACAGATGATTGCAAACTACAAATAACAACTAATAACAAGTGAGGAGAGGAAAAACAGAAGTAACAAACAAACAAAAACAAAAGCAACACACACACACACACACACACAGAGAAACAATCTCAGAAACAAGCATAAAATACCAATCAACAATCAAGCAAACAACAACAAAAAGACAGAGGAAGCAAGGCAAAACAAACAAAACATAAAACAAGAAAAAATACAAGAAAACGTTAACAACAATGAAAACAAACAAAAAAAGGGAAGAGAGAAAAAAATGTGGATAGTGAGGAAAAAGAAGAGAGGTATGTATGGATTTAGAGTAGGGATCTGGAATTAGATATATAAATAAGATGAATTTTTAATGGGGGGTAAAAAGAAGGAATAGAGAAAATATAAAGCAGGGATAGGGTAGGAGAAAAAGGACAACAAAATGGGAAAAGTTAGGAAGAGAAGTGTTGGCATGAAGGTAAAGTTGAGATAGAGTAAAATGATGCTAAAGGAAAAATGAAAATAGAATGTAAAATAAAATAGAGAAAACAAAATGATGCTAAAATAGGTAAAATAGGAGTTGTAATAATATTGATTAAAAATAAAAATATAATAGTTAAAAAGCTAAAATCAAGTGAGAATGATTTTTTTTATGGTGTCACTCTGGGATATTTTCACCACAACTGCTTTCCTCACTTAAGTCAACAATCTCAACTTCACTAAATTCCTCTGGTGCACACCTAGAGTCTTTCTAAAAATGTGAACATCAATATTTTTATGGTCAGCTATCTCTTCTATAATTATTATCAGACTATATTTAAATATCACTTTCAGCATTGTCATTGTTCTATTCTTTGCTGCACTTTGAATTCTTTTAGTAGTGTCTTCTTTCCATTATTCTTTTTTTTTGTCACCAGAGTTTATTGGAAGTGATCAGCAGGCAACACAACTATGTTCTGTGCTGCCTAAACATGAAATGACTAAAACTATGTGGTGACCAATCACCCACAAACTTTACAAACAGTTACATATTGGTTAATTATCATGAATGAATCACATTCATTACTTATATAGCAATCTGTGGACTAAAGAGCTAGAAGCAAACTGTGTACTTTATGCAATTACTTAGTTTATGTACTATCATAATTTAAATTTGTGTATATCAGAACAATGCAATTTGGAGAATTCTTGAGTGACTGTGTTTGTGTGTGTGTGTGTTTTGTTGTTAATGTGCAAATCAGCAGAGTATCTAATCTAGGAAGCCTGGATGAGGTTTAAGTTAAAATATCGAAAATCATTTGAGGTTTGTGAAAGTTGATATACCTATAAAACATAGGGGGTTACTGACCATAATATAATTTAACATGTCTGGGAAAATGTTAAATTTTAATGAACAAATTTAATTCTAAATCAATTTAAATGAAGTTTCCTGAGGAGAGAGTGAAATTAGAGCAGATGGCCAAAAATGAGTTCAAGAAACTGAAAATATTAAAGTTTGAATCAAGAAGCAGAAACCAGTATAGTTGTGAGCTATCACTTAGGGCAGCAAAAAAATAAATAAGAAAAATATTTTTAAGCTAAAAATTTCTGTACATATTGAATTAACTTGGAGAAAATGTACCTATGACATCATCAACATAAGTTATATGATAAACCTATTTGTCACTTGCAAAAGTTTTCTGTCATCCTCTTATTTATAATGATGATGATGATAAGAACACTAAGCATAATATCCACCTTCCTAGCAAGTCTCTCAAGTAATCAGTGTAAACTATAGGCAATATGCGGAATATATATCTCTAGGACTTATTCTTCTTTCATAATGTAAAATTTGTACCTTTTGAATAATAACTCTTCATTTTCTCCACACTCCAGTACCTACCACCTGCTATTACACTTTCCTTTTTTTTTTATTTAATGAATCTTTATTGTTCACATTATTAAAATTGTTCCTCTTTTTTCCCCCATTGTTCCCTTCCTGGTTCCCACCCCACCCTCTGCCCTAACCTCTCCCCACTGTCCTCATCCAGAGTTGTACGATTTTTGTCCAGTGTCTTCCTGCAGCCCCTGCACTTTTTCCCCCCTGAGAATTGTCAGTCAACTCTCTTTCTATACCCTGGAATCTATTATATTCACCAGTTTATTCTGTTAATCAGATTTTTTTAATCACTTGATTTTTAGATTCACTTGTTGATAGATATGTATTTGTTGTCCATAATTTTTATCTTTATCTTTTTTTTCTTCTTCCTCTTCTTCTTAAAAAATACCTTTCAGTATTTCATGTAATACTGGTTTCATGGTGAACTCCTTTTGTTTTTTCTTATCTTTGAAGCTTTTTATATTCCATGTGACCTTTGATTCTGAATGAAAGCTTTGTTGGGTAGAGTAATCTTGGTTGTAGGTTCTTACTGTTCATCACTTTGAATATTTCTTGCCACTCCTGTCTGGCCTCCATAGTTTCTGTTGAGAAATCAGATGACAATATTATGGGTGCTCACTTGTAGGTAATTAACTTTCTCTTGCTGCTTTTAACAGTCTCTCTTTGTCTTTTGCTCTTGGAATTTTAATTATGATGTGTCTTGGTGTGGTCCTCTTTGGATTCCTTTTATTTGGGATTGTGTGCACTTCCTGAACTTGTAAGACTATTTCTTTTACCAGATGTGGGAAGTTTTCCATCATTATTTCTTTAAATAGGTTTTCAGTATCTTGCTCTCTCTCTTCTTCTGGCACCCCCATAATTCTGATGTTAGTACACTTGAAGCTGTCCCAGAGGCTCCTTACATTATCTTCACATTTTTGGATTCTTTTTTTTTTCTTGCTTTTCCAGTTGAGTGTTTTCTGATTCTCTATATTTCAAATTTTTGACTTGATTCTTGACTTCCTCTAGTCTGCTGTTAGGTTTCTGTATAGTATTTTTTATTTCAGTCAGTGTATGTTTATTTTCTAATTGGTCCTTTTTCATCTCTAGTTGGTTCTTTTTCATCTCTTCTTAGGTCTCACTAATTTTATCCATCTCTTCTAGGATATTCTTCAAAACCATGGTTTTGAACTCTATATCCAGTTGTTTGTTTTCCTCCATTTCTTTTGTTTGTGATCTCTTCTTTTGTCTTCGCATTTTCACTATGCAGGGAGAACTTCTGTGTTGGATTCAGCCTTATGATACAAGACTTGCAAAACTGCAAAAGCCTCCCTGTTGAGTTTGGAATGGGTGGAGTCTCAGGGCTTAACAGACCGCCTTGTCTTCTATTTGGCCCCATCCTCCGTGCCTCCTGAGTCTCACATGACAGAGTAATCACTGGAGCGGCCCCTGTGTGCGCATGCACATTTTCACAGTGCCTCTAGACTGCTGCCTTTCCGGCTCCCCTACACTCTGGGACCATATGAATCTGGGTCCCCAGGGTTTCACCCAAAATTGGGGTTTAGTGGAGTTAGAAGTGGTGCAATTGGGAGGCTCTGCCTCCCGCCCACTTGTGAAAGCCAGCAGCACAATCAGCAGTTGGTCCTCTGAGCACAGTGCCATGAGCACCACCAGACTTCTGCCCTTTTGCAACTCCCCTAAATTTCCGTGCACTTCTCCCTTTTCATGGTCCAAACTCCCCCCCCCCCCCATATGAGTTTCGGCTGGACCTGGGGTTTAGTGTCATAGGATAAGAGGTTCAATGCCACTGGGAGTCTCTGTCTCCCTCCTGCCAGAGAAAGCCAGGTAATGTAGCACCTGCTCTCTCCACGCGCGTGTCTCTGTATCTCAGCTTTTTGCAGCTCTTCTGGGTCTCTGCGAGCCCCTCTCTTTCCTTCTAGTTGTAGAATTTCCACTCAGCCAGCTTTCCTGTGGTTCTGGATGCTGTGTGTTCTGTCTTTTAGTTGTACTTTTGAAGTTGTTGTGCAAACCTATGCCGCCATCTTGGATTCTCCCCCTGGTTTTAGGTTTTATATTTAAACATTTAATTTATTTTGAGTTGATTTTTATATATGATGTTATATAAGAGTCCTATTTTATTCTCTTGATTTAGTAACATATGATTTTATTTAGCTATCAGGTTATGATAAACTAACAAAATTGACTATCTCTACCTTTCAAAAAAAAGATAATGTTTCTTGATATTTCCACCAAACCTATACTCCCCTTTGAGGCCCTCCCTAAACAAATTGAACTCTATAAAAATACATTAAGGCTAAAAACACTTTAAATAATAAGAAATATATGACAATATATACCATTTTAATATTGTTTTACAGATCAGAAGCTTATAAACACTAGATACATAAGCACAATAAACCTTAATATTTTTCTCACTGTAACCAGATTAATCTCCTAAAGCATAATTTTCTTCATGTCATATCCAGTTTCTATGCTACCAATAACTGAAAATACTTCTGGTACTGGCCCACATATCTAAGAGCTCAGACCTATTGTGGGTGTGAGACTGATTTAATTACATTTCTCCAATCTCATTTTTTTTGAGGGTCTCATAGTTTGGCATCCTCTGTGTGATGGCCGCAATAATTCTAGGCTTTATGTCAGCATATAAAAAGTCCATGTCTGCATGTCTTATTGGGTCAATTTGGGTCACATGTGAGTTCTTATTTACAGAGGAAAGCTATGCAGTGATTGTCTTTGGTCAGGAACCTTTAATCATTCACTGGCAAAGGGAATGATATTTGTATTTATAAAGATCTATGTTTGAAGAAAAGTCAGATCCTAACTGGCTGAGTGCCTCCTTATGGGAATAAGTATTGTATATTAATATTTACTACATTCTTTATAATCAAACTCTAGACTTCATCTCTACCCTTTCAATTATTACCACATGATAAACTGCTATATTTAATTGGCTTCTAAGGCTTAGTGTCCCCATCTATAAAATGTTCATGTATCTCTGAAGCATCTTTCTTCTTGCTTCTTGATCCAAACCTTCTTTTTAAAAAATATATATTATATTGATTTGTTACAGAGAGAGGGATAGAGAATTAGAAACATCAATGAAAGAGAAACATAAATCAGCTTCCTCCTGCACACCTCCTACTGGGATATGCCCACAACCAAGGTACTTGCCCTTGATCGGAGTCCAACCTGGGACCTTTCAGTCCACAGGCCGACGCTCTGTCCACTGAGCCAGACTGGTTAGGGTGATCCAAATCTTCTTTGCAGAAGGCTCTTTTAATTCTTCCAAATCATTCCTGTGTGAAAGCCTTCACATACGCTGATGTTCCATCTTCTTGAAAAACATTATTTTACTTGTTCTTTAAAAATCTCAATTTAATCATCTCCTCTTATAAAACAATTATCAGGGTGCCTCTCTTATAGAAATTTGTACGTGTCATTCAAAGAAGTTACTGGTAGCAATTAACTAATTAATAATTCAAGTACAGTGGTACCTCAAGATACATGTTTAATTCGTTCCTTAACCTTGCTCATATATCAAGTTGCTCGTTTCTCAAAGCAAATTTCCCCATTGAAATCAATTGAAATGCCGTTAATCCATTCCAGCACCCAAAATGCCACCCAAGTTGTTCTTATTACGTGTTTTTTAATAAGAAAAATGTATTTATAAATGATAAATGTAGTATAAAAACATAATAAAAGAAAATGTAAAGGAATAAACTGGTTTTATAAAGTGTATTTACCTACTTGTTACACCCTTAATGCTACACTTTATCCCTAAACTGAAAGTAACTTAACTAATCTTCACTGAACTTAATTGCTACTGGTCTTTGCATTTTTGGCCAATTTCAATAAAAACATGTCCAACGAGGTTTGCCTGTTCCTCCCTTTCAGAATGTTTCTGAAATGGGTGAGGCAAGTTTCATTGAACAGCTGCGATGCACGACCAGTAGCAACTTTTTTGGGGTGTTTCTTTTCCACGAAGTGTGACACCCTCTCCCACATTCCTAAGATCTCTTTTATCTCACTTGTAGAAATCTCCTTCACCTCTGGCTCCTCCTCAAAACCAATTTTGTGGAGAACCTCCGCATGTTGCTGAGATTGCAACTCTTGTAACTCCTCTGTGGTGAGCTCCAGAGAGTGCTCCTCGACGAGCTCATTCACGTCTCTCTCATCCAACTCCAGGCCCATGGATTTTCCCAGACACTATCTCCTCCTCCACTGGCACCTCAGGTTCAAATTCTTCGAAGGTCCTTTAGGCTAAGACCTCAGGCCACAGCTTCTTCCATGCAGAGGTCAAAGCCCTCTTTGGAACACCCAGCCAAGCCCAATCAATAATTCTGAGGTATATCACAATGTTAAAGTGGTTCTTCCAGAACTCTTGAAGGGTGAGGTTTGTGTTCTCTGTCACCTCAAAGCAGTGCTGGAACAGGTGCTTGATGTACAGCTTTTTAAAATTAGAAATCACCTTCTGATCCATGGGCTGCAGGATAGGAGTGGTGTTGGGAGGTAGGTAGACAACCTTTATAAACTTGAACTCTTTGAGGAGTTCATCTTCGAGGTTTGGTGGGTGAGCAGGAGCATTGTCGAGGATGAGGAGGGCTTGCATAGTTAGGTTGTTTTCCTGTAGATATTTCTTAACAGAAGGGCCAAAAAGCAGGTTTAGCTACTCCACAAAGAACTGCCTGGTGACCCATGCCTTCGGGTTTGCCCTTCACATAACTTGCAGTTTCTCTTTTAAAATCTTATGTGACTTAAAGACTCTGGGGTTTTCCGAATGGTATACGAGCAGACACTTGACCTTGCAGTTGCCACTTGCATTGGCGCACAGTGCCAGAGTTGGCCTATCCTTCATGGGTTTGTGGCCTGGCATTGCCTTCTCCTCTGCCGTTTTATAAGTCCTATTTGGCATCTTCTTCCAGAAAAGCCCTGTCTCATCACAGTTGAAGACTTGCTGGGGATATATCCTTTGGCTTCTATCAGTTCGGAAAAAGTTTTGAGGTAATCCTCAGCTGTCTTCACATCTGAACTTGCTGCATCACCATGCCTGATGATGGAGTGAATGCCAGACCTTTTCCTGAAGTTATCAAACCAGCCTCTACTGGCTTTAAAAGAGTCTTTCGATGCTTCGTTCTTGGAAGTGCGTGGGGTCTGCTCCAGCAAATCACCGTAAATTGCTCGCACCTTCTCGCATACGATGCCCTGTGTTAATGTATCTCCTTTAAGCTGCTTCTCCGTCACCCATACCATCAGTAGATTCTACATCTTTTCATGGAGAGAGCTACAGAGCTCTCTCTTAGAAATTATCGTAATGCCCTTAGCTGGCGTTATAGCCTTTATCAACTCCTTCTGTTTAAGCACAGTGCATATCATTGAAGTACTACGCCCGTATTGCCTCGCCAAGTCACCCACTCGCACACCTTTCTCATATTTTTCTATGATTTCATGCTTTAATTCAGTAGACATCATCCTTCCTCTTCTGAGCACTGACCTTTCCACTCGCTTTCTTCGGACCCATGGTTATAAAAAGAAATGTGATAAAGTATGTAAATGCACAAAAGATGCTTCGACAAGGAGTTAAACAAGCACATTGACTGAGGCGTGGGAAACTGTGAGATGCTCGAGTCCTGGTAAACTGGTGGGTCATGTGCAGCTGGCCGATTACTCACATCTCAAATGTTGCTCTTATTTCAAAGCAAAAAATTGCTCACTCGATGGCTCATATCTCAAAAATCTTGTATGTTAGGGCACTCCTATCTCGAGGTATCATTGTAGTTGCTTCTTCAATATTTGTATAACCTGGTTTATTTTAAACCAGAGAAAGTTGTGGAAGGGAGAACAGATTTAAAATAAAGATGGAGGGAAAAAAAGAAAAGAAGGAACGGAGGCAGAAAGGAAGCAATGAGCATCCTATTTCTTTGAGGGATGGTGTCAGATCACACTAAAGAATATAAATGGCAGTAAAGTAGAAATAATAAGTTAGGTTGTTTTCCCAGATGGTCCCACAGTACCCCTTTTTACTGTTTTCATAACAATCATAATATTTGAAATGAGTATTGCCCATTTTTTTCCAATGAAATGTATAGTTCATGTGGAAAAAGAGCCACTCAATCTCCTTTACAAATTTATTCCCAGGACCTAGCATTGTGTCTGTCAAAAATTGTGAACTGAATCATCAGCAAAACATAATTTATAATCTTTTATTAACTATGTAATTAAATTGCCTATTCAGAAATTAAATTCTTAGTTAAACACTATTATTTGGCCTCATAATCAAAATGGATTTTCATATTTTATATCAGTTGATTTAATAGATGATGTGTTACTGTGTATTCATTCTCTGTAATTGTCCAGATCATCAAACAAAACCCTTTTACTCACTACTTATTTGCCTCTCTAACCTTCAAAAAAGAGTATGTCCAGAACAGCTTAATCAAGTTTCCGCACCAGAAAATGGGGACTTAATTTGGCATCTTTGGGCATATAAACAAGAAGTTACTTTTACTCTACTATTCCTTCATCTGACATATAAACATTAACAAATGAAACAGTAGTTTTGGGAGATTATAGCATTCATTATCCTTTTTGCTTATCTTTGGTGGCAAGTGTTTTTTGTTTTTTTCCCTTTTTCAAGTGCTATTTCCTTTTGGCAAGGTTGTTTATTTCTCACAGAGTTCTTTTAAAGCAAATGTCATGTGGGGATAATGCCAGGTAACCTTAAAGCAAGGCTTTTTTTTACCACAACTTTATTTTGTGGAGTGCTTTTTGGGGAAAAGTCATCTAAATCATGATCAAAATTGGAAACAAGACAAAAGTCACACAATCAGAAAAATTGATGATTTTTCAAATAATTCAAGATTAACTGAAGTCAAACTAGCTTTAAGCTTAAATTTTAAAGCCAATTGGAATTTGTCTAACATGAGAGACCCAATAAAGTCTAAATTCTAGGCTTTTGTGGTACAATAAGAGGTATTCTTTGACTAATAATGATTTTCCAAGTCTGATTGAACATTTAAAATCAACTCATAAAACACTTAAAAAATTTCAGAACAAATTAACAATTTATTGTAGAAATGTATATTTTATTTTCACTAATCAATTTAAATAAAAACCTTGCTTTGGAATTTCACAGAAGTTAGAAAGGATTGCCTTGGTTGTAAAGGGCCAGGCAGAGTCTCTGTTTTCTTTTTTCAAAGGCAAAATTGATCTGCATGTGACATAAAATGATAGAAAGAAAAAATATTGTTAGAAGCTACATATTTGTTCATATAGTCTAGGCAATTCTGGAACTAATAAGCTAAAGTTTTTAAATATTCTCTCTCTCTTTCAACTTAAATGTATTTTTTGTAGAATTAAGTAAAATTTAAAATCATGTGTTGGCAATATGCCTGGAATACTTTTTTATTGTTTACATCTGGTCAACAAATTTGATTTGCTTTAAGCAATATGGATCACTAGTAATTTAATTCCATACACCAGTAGGTCATAAAGAACAATTTGATAACTGAGAAATACTTTGTTTGGATTAATATTTTCTGCAATATGATATACCTCCCTATAACTTATTTTGTATATATTAACATAATATCAAAAGGTTCTCATGAATATATATGAGAAATACTTTCATAATAGTCTAATGCGGGCATCAATAATCCTATTCTTTTTTCATCCCACAGACATGACTTTATTTGTTAGTATTTTTTCTTCAGATACTATATTCTTTTTATAGTTAGGAAATGTATTTGTAAACCCAAAATTGATTTAAAACTGAATGACATATTCATAAAGTATGTTTTGTTAAATACAGACTTACTCTTGAGAAAAAAACACTGTTGTTATGGTAGGCTGGATAATAACTGTCCAAAGAAGTCCACATCTGAATCCTGGTACCTGCGAATGCTTTTACCTTACACAGCAAAAGGGATTAAGTTAAGAATCTTAGGCGGAGGCCGGGGCTTAGCCTAGGTTATCCAGGTGGGCCTAATGTAATCACAAAGTTTTGTGTAAGAGGAGGGCAGGCAAGTCAGAATCAGAAAGAGAAATCCGAAGATGCTTCACTGCTGGCTTTGATGATAGAGAAAGCAGCCATGAGTCAACAAATGCAGTTTGCTTGCTGGCTTCTCAGGGCTGGAAAACAGATTCTTCCCTAAAGCCCTCAGCAGCCCCTCTGACAGTTTGATTTTAAATAAAACCTATTTCAGATTTCTGATCTCCTATGAGATCAGAAATGAATTTGTGTTGTTTTAAGCCACAAAGTTTGTGATATCTGCTTTAGCACCTAAGGATAACTAAGATAACTACCAAATAAAAAGACTAAAAGAAATAAGAACAATACAATATGACTGGCATGATTACTATGTGATAGGCAGAATGGGAGGCACTCTTCAGAAAATATCTTGTTTTATCTACACACAGTGCTAGGCAATACTTTATTTATTATTCCCATTTCACAAGTGAGTCAAATATATTTTAAAAAAATATATTTTAATTTATTTCAGAGAGGAAGAGAGAAGGAAAGAGATAGAAACATCAATGATGAGAGAGAATCATTGATCGGCTGCCTCCTGCTTGCCCCACACTAGGAATCAAGCCCACAACCCAGGCATGTGCCCTTGACCTTAATTGAACCCAGGATCCTTCAGTCCATAGGCTGATGCTCTATCCCTTGAGCCAAACCAGCCAGGGCTCAAATGTATCTTTTTTAAATAAAAAAGGCATATCTAAAGCATGCAAAATTAATAAATAAAAGAGGTGGAATTTGAACATATAAACACATTGAATATTCTATGTCACATAGTATAGTTCAATAATAAAAGAAAATTATAGTTGTCTCCTCTAATCCTAAATAATTTTGGCTCTTTTAATATATCTAATAGTTTTTCTTAAAATAGTTCAGCTACAAATAGTGTCTGGCAAGGAGGAATATACACAGGAGTCACTAGAGAAGAACTGGATGTGACATTCTTATTATTCATTTAACACATCCACAATGAGAACTGTAGGTCACTGTAGGGATCTCAGAACAATTGTCCTTTCTTTTGTAAATGTTTGTCCTTTGGGCAGGCTCTATGCTGAAACCATCTGTTGCTGCACCCCTGGCTATAGTTGATTGGTTCAGAATTGGGCACCTGTATCAAATTTATTCATACAGTTACTCCTTCCTGGAAATTCAAATTGGTATTAGCAAAGGCACACTTCATCTCCCTTGGGTGGAAGGCTTCTGTAATGTGGGAACTCAGAAGCACTCAGCAGTAGGTTGTATAATTCTGAAGATTAGAGAGCTAGATAAAGCTCTTTTGCAAAGAGTTAAGAAAATAATTAGCTATAAATGTAAATAAACAATGTTGACAGATACGGAAAATATTAGAATTTTACCACGCTCTGTTTGTAGCCTATTACTGACATACACAATATTACTCAATATTGCTATGATGTCCTTTCATTTCTATTTGAGATGCTCTCCTGGCTATATAACAACATTTTACTTAAGTCAGCTTCAGAGCAATTGTGTTTCTTGCAAGATAATCAGGTTTTTATGAAATATCACTCTAAATCCTAAACATAATAATTCACCTTTCCTTCCTTTAGAGAGCTTATGTTCTGGTTCAGTTGATTAAAACACAGAGAAAAAGTCAATATTTTATATAACATAAAGAAAAAGGCATTTACCAATATATGTTAGGCCACTAATAATAAACCTTGAAATTATTCAAAAAATTAGCATTTAGTTCTTGGCAATTGTTCTTTTCCTATCTTTTCTTCCTGAAGGCAAACCATTTAGGATAAACTTCTAATAGTTAACATGTAAAAACCTCCTATTTTGTGCCTTAACTTATCCCCCAAGGAGTATGGTCATCTATGTTCACTCATCAGTATTCCAATTAGGTTTTCTGTATTTGATTAATTTCCTCATTAGAGTAATAATTGGTGATTGTGAAAAATCATTTTCTTACCACATTACCACAACATATAATTCCTATTACTTCCATATCATCATCTTCCTGTTCCGCCTCTAATCAATTTATATTGACAATAACTGTCATAGTAATATTGACTTCACATATATTAAAAAAATAACAACACAGATCACTGATCAGTTTGTTTCATAGTATATGATTATTTTATGGTTGACATGACCCTCACCTAGTTTCTCCTCCTCTAGCTTCAGGTTTTCTGTGTTCTTTCCCCACCACTGGAGAGTCACACTTTGAGACTGAATTCCAGGTTTACTCTTGGAAATATTTTTATATATCACAGTGTCCTCCTTAGTCTAAACCCAAGATTCTTCTCCAGCAGGCTAAAGATAAAATCCTCTCTCTCTACATTGTGTGTCTCAGCTGCCCACAACATGGTTCCTATCAGCATTTTACGCACTTTCCTGCAAAGTTGTAAATATATTTACTCCCACCCCTGGGATTTTACAT
>PVJN01057410.1:0-12467 GCA_004026805.1 Lasiurus borealis
AAGATGCATCTGCTGATCTGCAAATCTCTCTTTTTGCCTCCTCCACTACAGCAAGCCCCCACCCCCACCCCTACCCAGGGGCAGGGACCCAGTGCCAGGCACCCAGCAGGTGATCAGTCAAGACCCGCCCAGCGGCCCTTTTCACGTACCAAATCCCGTCCTAAGGGCCGTACTTCTTTACATTAGCGCACAGAATGCTCACGAAGACCGCTGGCCTCAGCATCGGCATCACCTTCTGGGGTGTCACAGGAAGGTTACGTCGCTGCTGGTGAGGGGCAGGGCCCAGCAGACCAGCCCCAGAACCTGCACCCTTACCCACCTTGTGGAACGAGTGGTCCATGCATGAGGGATGCTATTACACTGACCCCTGGATGGGGTCGCCCGGAATTCCTCCCTGAGGCATTCTGTCTGTCTGTCTGTCTTCTGGGTCAGGCCCCATCGTCACACCGTCCCTTCACCCAGTAACGGCACGACAGTCTGGGCAGCAGAGGAATATTCTAGGACGGGTCCACGCCAGAAGGAACTTGAAATGCACCCAACGCCTGGCATGTCTCCCCAGACGGCTCGTCTTCACACCACAGAGCAGGGCCCCGTAGACGCAGGCGGAGCTGGGACACTGGGGAGCTGGCCAGACAGCAGACACGATGTCAGCCTGGTCCTCCTGCCTGAGAAGGGCCCAGCGGGACACAGGCGCCTCCCCGCAAGACCCTGGCCCGGGGCCTCGTCCCTCCCTCCTCCTCAGGCAGTTGCTGTGTCCTGTGATCTGAGCATGTCCCAGTCTCTGAAACGGACCCGCTCTCCACTCCGCGGTGGCTGCCCTCTGGCTGGACTAGCTGGCCTTGAGGAGTAGCCAGACTCCAGGTAACGACCACTCAACCCCATGGAGAGTGACGGCAGCTCGCAAGTCTGCAGGCTGCTTCTCGCTTTGTCTGCCAACACCTCCTGGAAAGAGGCCACGGCCTGTGTCCGAAAGACAACCCTGTGACATGAACACGGAAAACGAGGCGCGTGTACAGGTGCACCCTCACAAACCCTACCTAGCACCCATTCCACGGCCCCGGATCACACACTCCTGGGAACTCAGAAGACTTTCCTTGGAGTACAAACAAGAGTTTGGGCTCATTTTCCAGGGCCCGCCATACGGTGTAAAAAATAATAATTTAAATGCCTTTGAGTCTTTGCTCTACACAATGAGTGAGACTGGGCCGTCAAGACTGCCAGACCCTGGAATTGAACAGGGACAGCCGACCACTACACAGTGGCTGCTGAGGTCAAGCCCTGCCCAGGCAAACCCCTGGCTGGGAGGGGCAGTGGTGCCCAGCCCTGGCCATCTGGCTGCCAGCACGAAGGCCATAAAGTCCACTTCTCAGCCACGCTGCGAGGAGGATCGACGGATCAGCCTGGGTGAGAAATACCTGATGGCCCCCTACAAACACACACTGTCCTCACACTCAGGGTGCTCCGTCCAGCCTGCATTTACCCTGCCCTGTGGTGAGGTGGCCTCCTGGCCAAAGACCATGTGGTCTAGCCATACAGCAGAATATTACCCAGCCTGAGAAAGGGGTGAAATTCTGGCACATGCTCCAACAGGGATGAACCTGGAGGACATGGTGCTGAGTGAAATAAACCAGTCACAAAAGGACAAATAATCACGTGATTCTCCTTATACTAGAGGCCCAGTGCACGAGATTCATGCACAGGTAGGGTCCCTAGGCCTGGCAGGGATCAGGACTGAACAGGTTCCCCACCTCTCCCTTCCCTCACTCCCTCAGTGCCCCCCTGCCACCACTGGTCGCCCGCCATGTCCCACACGCCCCCTGGTGGTCAGCATACATCACAGTGAAGGATCGCACTCCCATTCTCCCGGTCAAACTCCTTAGGGGATACTTTGCATAGTAGCCTTTTATATATATATATAGACTAGTGGCCTGGTGCCTGATATTCGTGCATGAGTGAGGGACCTAGAGCAGTCAAAGTCACAAAGACAGAAGCAGAATGGAGATTACCTGGGGCGGAGAACAGGACATTACTGTTTAATGGGTACAGGGCCCTCGTTTTAACAAGACGAGGAGCATGCTGGAGATGGATGGTGGTGATGGTCACCTAACAACGTGGGGACTGCACTTAATGCCACAGAACTGCAGCGGCATTTAACTGTCAAATGGCTAAAACAGAAAACTTTGTGTATTTTTCCAATATTTTGTGTAAATATTTCTTTACTTTTACGACAGCCGATCTCAAAACCTTGACCATGCTGTGCTGGCTCAATCTGGGTCCACGAGAGGCAGACTGCAGTGCTTCCCAAACTCACTAGACCCTGGAAGCTTTTCGGGCGGGAGATGGGGAGAGGGGTGGGCCATCTGGTGTCCCAGGACTCCTCAGGGCAGCCTGCAGGTGCCGGACCACGCTGTCAACACACACACTCCGGGTACATCCCCGTCACGGCACCGAGCAAAGCAGCTCCCAAGCCTGACACCTCGTTTCACTCCGCCAGACTCCTGCCAGCTACGTGCTAGGGCCCCCTTTCACTGACGGGAAAACTGAGGCTCAGAGAGACAGTCATTTCCCCCGGGCAGGGCTGGGACCCAAACCCAGGTCAGGCGGACTCTACACTCCCACTTCTCAACGTGTGGTCTGCAGAGAAGCGAGAAGCAGCCGCCAGGAGCTGAGGAGAAAGGCAGAGACCAGGCCCCAACCCAGGCCCCACCCCAGACCCTACCCCAGACTCCACCCCGGCTGCCTTTAACATGCTCCCGGGAATCCTGGCACCGGAGATGGAGACGCACAGCTCGGAGCTCCAACAACACTCGGACCTTCCCCCACGGTCTCGCGGGTCCCTCCTGACGTCATTGTGTGAGCCGAAGTATTCCTTGTGAGCACCCCCAGCGCCTGCGGCCTGCAGATCAGATACAGCCCCCTCCCCCTTTTCCATTCTTCCTCCTGACTCCGAAGCCCGCCAGCCATTTAGCTCCCCGGCACACTCCATCCACCACCTTGGGGTTTTCGCCAGCTCAGGGCAAACCAGGGCGGCTGAAGCGATCGGAGCCACCGGAAAGCCATTCTCCCAGGGGCCGCCGTCTCCGAAGCCCACAGAAGGCTCGTCCAGAAATCAGAGCAAAGCTGCCGCAGCCCAGCCGGCCCGTTCTGCGGCTGGCACAGGGCCTCCGGCTTCAGACCCTCCCTCGCGAGTGCCCGCGAGGGGCCTGGTCTCATGGCCACATCCCAGGTGACGGGCTGTCCCTCCGTTGTCCTGGGGAGGCTGCTGGAGAAGCCGGGGTTTCCTTTAAGAGGCGCGCAGGGGAGGGCACCTGCCCCGGGCTCTTTCTCTCCGGGGCCCAGGGCTCTGCAGGTGCAGCCTTGCCACCCGGTGAGTCAGCGCAGACCCGGCTCAGGTGCCCGCCCGTCCGTCCCACCCGGCCGCCTTCACAAAGGCTCGGCTCAGAAGCAGAGCAACCCAGCGCCTCTCCTCTTTGCTTCGAAGAAGTCATTCTATCGCCCCATTAACAGCCTTTATCAGCGTCCTGCGCCCCCCGCCCCCCCGCCCCCCTCGGGAGTTTCCACCTCTGGCTGGTGCTGGGTTCTCCGGGCCGCCGGCCAGCCTCTCCGCGGGCGCGGGGACTCCCGCTCCTGGCTGCCGTCCACGTCTTGTGGATTGTGCCCTGCACTGCCCGGCGCTGCCCGCCGCTCTGCCCACCCCGCCGGCCGGCCGGGCGAGGGCACCTGCGGTCTCCGGGAAAGCATGGCTGGCCACGGATCCGGGGCCCGTCTTCAAAGAGGTGCCCAGGGGCGACATCCATCCTCCCTCAGGATGAGGACTCAGCCACCCCCGGGCACAGAGAGGACAGCGGGAGGCGGCGCGGGGTGCCGGCTGCCCCCAGAGACAGGGCCGGGGCCCGGCTGTGCCTGCCTGCGCCAGGCTCCATGTTTCCCGACTCCGCCCGGCGGTTTTGTTAAGATGCCACGCGGTGCTTACGGCCCAGCCTCTGCCTTGGGACCTCTGCACCACCCGCTGGGACTGGGCCCTGCTGATATAAACAGGGCCATAAACAGGGTGTCTCAGCATGCCTGGCAGTGTGAAGACGGGGCACCAGGAACACAGTGTCCCCCCCGCTATCCTCTCCATCCTCCCCCGCATCCCCCACTTCTCACAGGACAAAAAAAAACAAACAAAAAAACGGCGTCTCTGTCATCCCCTCAGCTCCCGCCCGCAGGTGCCACAGGCCTCCGTGTGGGTGGACAGGTAAGCAGCTCCTGCAGAGCGGAGAGCAATCGGATGGAGGCCCGGCCTCTGGAGGGGGCACCTGAGCTTGGCACGCCTGCCCTCGGACCCCGGCCTCAGGCCAGCGGCAAGCACCCCCCTCACCCGTGACCCGGCCAGGCTCGCTCTTTCCGCCCTGCTCCTGCCCCCACCACACCCGCGGCCAGGAATGTCTCAGGCCCCCATCTGCCCAGCAAATACCCACACACGCATGCGGGCTGCGCGTGTCAGCCAGGGCACCCGGGGACCCTAAGCCCACTGCCCTCTCACCTGCAGGCTCTCTGGGGCCGGGATGTCTCTCCCTGGTCCTGACGTCCCTCCAGTGTCCCGCCCGCTGATGCCCCAGGAGGACGCTGGATGTGCGCTTCGGAGAATTAGATATACTGACGCGTGCACAGAAGGAGCTGTTGGAACCGGGACTCGGAACCGTTGGACATTGGAATTGGGACTCACACATTTTTTGTTCTTATAGGTTTATTTCTAGTCTGCAGAGGCAAGATGTTTTTAAAGAAAAGAATTGGGGGGTCGGGGATAGATTCAGAGGCAAAGGAGCATTGAACAGGCTGTCAAACTACAGCGGGAAGGCAGGAGAGGTTGCGGGGGAGGGCCTGTAAAAGATCAACTGAAGGACTTGAATGCATGTATGTAAGCACAGCCAATGGATGCAGGACACTGGGGGGAGGCAGGTGAGGGCATGTACTGGGGAGTAGGGGAGGCCGGGGGGGAGGTCCATGGGGGAGGAGGAGACATGTACTACTATTTGTGATACTTTAAACAATTTTTTTAAAAAAGAATGAAATACAGGGTAGAAGCCAACCCCTGTGCCCGGTACAGGGTTTCCTGGGTGAAGGTCCCGGTAGAGGGTCCAAGTCTAAAGGAGAGAAGGGGTGCTCCCCGGGCCCCCCTCTTGGATAATGTGGCACCGCGGACGATTTACTCGCCCCCGTGAGCGGGGATGAGCCTCCCGCCTCAGCTGGAACATCACACCTGCCGCTGCCTGTCCCGATATGTCCCTCCGCATCCCGCACACGCAATCCCCACTGCTCCGTGGTCACTGCACTTGGCCTGTGCGGGGTCTGCTAACAACTCTGACGCATCTCAGCTGAAGTTGCCCCCGCCTTGCCAGCAGTCACCTTCCTCAAACCCTGGCCTGCCCGCGGCCAGCCACGGCCGCCACCCTTTAGTGTCAAATCCCAAAGCCTCTGGGTATTCAAGGCTCTCGGTCCCACACACACTCACCACAGGATGTCGCGCCTGCCTCACCCACCCTCCAAGCTCCCCCAGCGGCCGGGACCTTTCCCCTTCTCCCCGCGAAGAGCACAGGCCGCAGCTCAACCCCCTGCTCTGCCGAGTCCCAGCCGGGAGAACGGGGCAAGCCCTGGACCCCTTGGGGCCGGACTCGCGTCCCGTGCCGATGGACGATGGACAATGGACGTAATCTCCACAAGAATGCCTACCCCTCCGCTCTCTCTCGGGACTGGCACAAGGCCCCCGAGGGAGTGTGGGGCTGCCTGCGTGTCTGCTCCGTGACTCTCCTCTAACAGTCGCCCTGGCCCTGCCCTGAGGGGGGGACCCCTCTGATGTGATGCTAACATTCAGGACTTCTCCGCCCCTTCTGTCCTTACACCAGGATCACAGCGCCTGCCCCTCCCCCCCCCCAGTCCTACAGACTGTGATCCTCTCCACTGGACTGGGAGCTCCGGCGGCAGCTCCCCCCGCACCCAGGTCATCAGCGCCTCCCACAGTTCCCCGCAGACAGGGCTGCTCACCCAGCCCGTCCTGCCACCGGACAGCAAACCCACGCATGCCTCCCTCCCCGGCGCAGAGAAACGGCTCCGTATGCGGTTGTTTTAATAAAAATATAACTCAGGCCCGGGCTGAGCCAGCTGGCGGGGGTGGGGGGGGGGGAGACCCAACCCCGCTGAAAGGGTGGTTCCTTTACTTGGCCTGTGCAGCGGAGTCAAAGGTCAGATATTTACCGTATCAATGCCCAAAGCTCAGGGCAAGGGCTCAGGGAGGAAAAACCGCCAAAAACGAGCTAATGGAAGTCCAAATCGCATCTGTGAAGCAGACGAGTGAATGCTTTACCCCTACAGCAGGTCTGTGTGCCACGTCCCTCTCTCCCGATTTTGTGGTCCAGCAAATTACAAATGATGCATAAAAACGGGAATGAAGGTTTAGGGCAGCGGTCGGCAAACTCATCAGTCCATAGAGCCAAATATCAACAGGACAACGGCTGAAATTTCTTTGGAGAGCTGAAAAAAATTTTTTAATATATTTTCATTTATTTTTTACAGAGAGGAAGGGAGAAGGATAGAAAGTCAGAAACATCGAGGAGAGAGAGACATCGATTAGCCGCCTCCTGCACGCCCCCTACTGAGTTGTGCCCGCAACCAAGGTACATACCCCCGACCGGAATCGAACCTGGGACCTTTCAGTCCGCAGGCCGACGCTCTATCCACTGAGCCAAACCGGTCTTGGCAGAGCTGAATTTTTTAAACTTAAACTTCTTCTATCGCCACTTCTTCAAAACAGACTCGCCCAGGGTGTGGTGTTTTGTGGAAGAGCCACACTCAAGGGGCCCAAGAGCTGCATGTGGCTCTCGAGCCGTGGTTTGCTGACCACGGGTTTAGGAGAAAAAAATCGGTAGCATTACATTAAATGGGGCCACACCTATGTCAAGTCTTCACTGCACTCTAGCCTCATCAACTCTATCCAATGTAGTTAAAGCCCCTTAACTTTGTTATCACCTGCAACAGATGATAAAGGGTTTGGTTACCCTAAGCCAGTGGTCCGAAAACTGGGAGCCGAGGTTTGCCGCTGTGTTGACTAACGAGTTTGCCGACCACGGCCCTAAGCCTACTGATTTCCTACAACATAGGTCTACATAAGAAAAACGTATTTAAATCAACTTTTCAATGAAATAAGCGGATGACGAGGCCCCGGTAAGGGTGTCTACAGGAGCCTCATCTGTCTGTTCTAAGCCAGAGACACACACACACACACACACCCCAACAGGCCCTTGGCTGCGCACGAGCCAAGCACAAGTCCTCTGCCCAACCCCATTTGTGGTTTTATGATCCGTTCTGAAAACCCCCACATAATGGACTTTCCCTATTTCACAAGGAAGGTGTGTTCTTCAAAAGGTTAAGCATCGACTATACAGCTATGCCAACAACAAACACTTGCACAGCCTATGTGATAAACAGCATCACCGCTGTGTCCATTTCACAGGCTGCGACAGCCAACGGGACGTGCGACAAATTGCACAGACTGTGTCAGGGCCAGAACACACACTCTGGTCTCCACATTCAAGAGGTCATTCACCGGGTCCCACATGACCTACAGAAAGAGCAGATGTAGAAAACTCTCTCTCTCTCTCTCTCTCTCTCTCTCTCTCTCTTCCCCCCCCCCCCCTTCCCCAGCCTGCATGGTCTGGGCACTCTGAGCATCAGTCATGCAAAAAAGTCAACAGCTCCTTGTCCTCAAAGAATTGATAACAAGCCCATGTCAGTCCAGATATGCCTTTTTAACTTTAACTCAAAATAAAGCAAGTCTGGTCGAAACCGGTTTGGCTCAGTGGATAAGAGTAACGGCCTGCAGACTGAAGGTCCCAGGTTCGATCCGGTCAAGGGTATGTACCTTGGTTGCGGGCACATCTCCAGTGGAGGGTGTGCAGGAGGCAGCTGATCCATGTTTCTCTCTCATCGATGTTTCTAACTCTCTATCCTTCTCCCTTCCTCTCTGTAAAAAAATCAATCAATATATATATATATATATATATATATATTTTTTTTTTAAATAAAGCAAGTCCTGCACTTACTGACGTTCACCCTCCATCCTTCATCGGAAGTCAGTCCCAAGAATGAACCTGTAACATTAGGGTTCAAGTTCCCTTTCAGAGATCATTTCGGCGGCAAAAACGTGTAGAGCACTTGCTGTGTGCCGGGCACTCTTGTAAGCACTTGACACAGATGAGCACGCTCAGTGCTCACCACCCCTGGGCTCCTGCACACACGTGTTCACATGCACACACGGGTGGGCACACACACCACACATTGTTCTAGAGCTCAGATGCACCAGTGAGCAAAGCAAACCCTGCCCCTGCCCTGTGGTCAGAAGGTCAAGGAACTACTTCAACGTCAAGGAATCAGCAAGGGGAGAGGCAGGACTGGCGCCCAGGCCAGCAGCTCGGCTCCACAGTCCAGTTCTGAACCCCTGAAGCTCTTAACACTTACTTCCTCCGGGCTGGGTGTCCTGACCTGTCTGTCTGTCCCAAAGGCAACAACGGGCTAGCACGGACAGCCAGGGACACAGGAGCTGCTTCTGAGGGACACGGCTCCCAGACGGGCGGAATGAGGGACCTGCGCCTGCAGTCAGCACCTGCTACAAGCCGAGTCTGTGCCTGGGCCACAGCCCTGCCCTCCAGGAGCTGACAGGCCAGTGGGGAGAGACCGGCCAATACCTCCATCAGGATGGCTGCCATCTGCCCGGAGCCATCGCTGGGCCCGGGTCTCCTGTGAATTGGGGTGACAGCCCCCCCGGTGGCTGAGGGGGACCACTGTGCACGGGTTTTCAGCTTCATCCTGGGTCAGCATCCCCCCGCGTCCCAGATCCCTCCTTCTACGTAAAAAAACAACTGCGAACAAAGTCACCCGATGCAGCCCAGCCCTCGGTGCAAAATCCCCAAAGCCAATTACTTACGACCGTGTCGGCGGTCTTAGGAGGTGTCTGTTCTCTGCCCTCCCAGCCAATGAGCCAGAGGCCTGTGGCCACCCAGTCAGCGCTGCTGGGGGGGGGGGGCTGCTCCCAGCTCAGAGGGCACTTCCCAGCGCAGGGTGCTGGGCACCGGCCCGGAATGGCCTTCCGCTGCCCCCTCCCCGGCATCCTCTCCGGGGCGGGCCCCCTGGCCCCGAACCGCCCGCTCTTTCCTCCAGAACAGCCACGTCCGGCCTCTTTCCATTCCGTGGCACATGGACACGCTACGGAAGTCCTGTGGCATGCCCTAAAACAGGCTTTTCTGTGCTCCGGCCCCTCCAAAACATGGACCGTTTGGATCCCTTCACACCGAATGGCTGCGCCGGCCGTTGTCATGGTTTTATTTCTCCTTCGGGACGAGAGGCCAGAGCGTGTGTGGAAGTTCTTAGGGCGACCGGCTCAACGTCGCCGCCCCAGGGAGGCCACACGCAGGCCGCTCTGTCTATTGTTACAGCCTGGCCCGTGTCCCCGCCTCCACCGTGCGCTCCCCACGGCAGGGCCTGGGTCCCCTCCAGCCTCGGTCCTCGCACAGGGCGGGTGGGCAGACGCTCGGGGCGGCGCGGCGCATGGCATTTCTTGGGTCATTCTCCCCGGAGAGCCAGGGCGGGAGCCCCATCTGCAAAGGGGGCCGTAGGCCTGCAGACCATGGGCAGCACCACCCACTGGGCAGCGACTTCCTATTCTTTCCCCACGAGGGACGGCCGCTGTCCTTTCAGGAGGCACTGCAAATTCTCCCAACACATTTTCTTCCTTTCTTATTTATTATTTTTTTAATATATTTTATTGATTTTTTATAGAGAGGAAGAGGTAGTGATAGAAAGTCAGAAACATTGATGAGAGAGACATCGATCAGCCGCCTCCTGCACGCTCCACACTGGAGATGTGCCCACAAGCAAGGTACATGCCCCCGACCGGAATCAAACCCGGGACCTTTCAGTCCACAGGCCGACGCTCTATCCACTGAGCCAAACCAGTCTCGGCATATTATTATTATTATTATTATTATTATTATTATTACAGTGGTACCTCGAGATACGAGTTTAATTCGTTCCATAACCTTGAGGCGTGGGAAACTATGAGACGCTCGAGTCGCAGTAAACTGGTGGGTCGTGTGCAGCCGGCCGATCCGCGCGATGACTCCTATCTCAAATGTTGCTCGTATTTCAAAGCAAAAATCGCTCGCTCCATGGCTCGTATCTCAAAAATCTCGTATGTTAGGGCACTCGTACCTCGAGGTACCTCTGTATTTGGTAAAATGTCATGCTCCAGTGACCTCTTCCCTGAGGTTTAGTAAAATAAAAGCCTTTTCCGGCACCTGCCGCTTCTGGCGAGTCCAGCAGCTGGGTCCCGGCAGCCCCCGGCCGCCACACAGGGCCGTGCTGACTGACCTCCATTTCTAACCGCGGGGGGAGTGTCCCTCAGAGTTCAGGAGGAGGCCGGGCAGGTGCTCTCTGGCTGCGCGGCGCCCGCCTCTCGTCACGAGCAGAAAATCTGAAGTCGGGGCGAGCAGATGGCCGGCGAGGAGGAGGGGTGGCTAGCAGATGGCCCGATCGCTTGGATCAGGGGGAGAAAATAACTTCTGATTGCAAACAAATCAGAAACACACCGAGACGCGGGCCCACACAGCTGTTGGCTGCTGCGATGGACAGACAGACAATCCCCCCCGTTTCTCAGAGGGGCGCCCAGACGGTGACGGAAGCGGGGAGACCCGTCTCTAACCTGTCTCTGCCGCCCCATTTATGAGTGCCGAAGCGGGGGCACCGGCTCACATCCACATGCGAAGTCTCCCCCGGCCACTGCCTGTCAGGGCGCTGGAGCTATGCTGCATACTGTCGCGATGGTGGATACAGGTTGTTACACATCTACCCAAACTGACAGAATGTACAATCCGGAGAGTGAGTGGGTGTCATCTCTGCACTCCAGTGAGTAACAATGTGTCAGTCATTGGGTCACCAATCGATCGCAACGGTCGGTCGTGCTGCACCAGAAAGATGTTAATGACAAAGGGGACTGGGGCGGGGGAGTTATAGAGGGACTCTGCATTCTCTGCTCCATTTTCCTGCAAACCTAAAACTGCTGTCACAAAAATAAACACATAAATAAATAAATAAATAAATAAATAAAGCTTATTGATTTTTTTAAAGAAACACATACAGTGGTACCTCGAGATACGAGTGCCCTAACATACGAGATTTTTGAGATACGAGCCGTCGAGCGAGCAATTTTTGCTCTGAAATACGAGCAACATTTGAGATAGGAGTCATCGCGCGGATCGGCCGGCCGCACAGGACCCACCAGTTTACCGCGACTCGAGCGTCTCATAGTTTCCCACGCCTCAAGGTTACGGAACGAATGAAACTCGTATCTCGAGGTACCACTGTACCTGCACCCGGCCCTCCTTCTTCTGGTTTGGCTGGGTGACCTTGAACCAGTGGCTGCATCTCTTTGGTCTTCTCTTCCTCGCCTGTACCAGGAGGACACTGAGCGCACCTACCTGACGGCGGGTTAGGGAGAAGCCAGTGAACTGATGGGAAGCACTCAGAACGGGGCCCAGTCCCTAGGGCATTGGCATCAGCCAGGACGGCGATGGTGGGGGCCCCTGTGGGCTGGGCACCCCTTGACTACTTCTAACCGCCAGGGGGGCGACGGCCAGCAGCAGCCCCACGGGGCAGGCAGGAACTGCTGTCTCGCTCCCGTTATGAAAGAGAAGACGGGAGACGCTTAGAGGGATCGTGAACTTGCTCAAGGTCACACAGCCGCTCACAGCTCTGCCTCACACACCCAGCGGCCGTCTCCGGGAAGGGCCCGGGCTTGCTGGGACAGGCGCTGTTCCTGCCTGCTGGATGGACGTGGCGGGCTTGCCCTGTGCAATCTGGTTTTGTTGGGAGGACGAGGAGGAGGAGGAGAGGGCGGGGTTCCCCAAATGTCAGGCGGCATCTTGGCAGAATGGGAACTAGAGAGCAGACCTCTGGTCAAGCCACTTGACCCAGCGCACAGCACACCCGTCCCCACAGCAGCAGGATCCCATCCCTGACGGGCTGCCTCCACCGGCCTCCATTTGTGACCGGGTGGGCTGGGCCAGTCTACCACCATCACAAAGGGGTTGGCGACGCTTTCCTAAGAAGCCCCCCCCCCGGGTCCCTGGAAGTTGTCCTGCCCGGGACCCCCCTCCCCAAGCTGGAGCCTGCACCTACCATCTGCCGTCTGGGATAGTCACTGAACTTCGAGCTCCCTGCCCCTCCCCTCGCCCACCCCCTGCTGAGCAGCGATGAGTTCAACTCCTGCTTTCCCACCTCGGGACTTGCCTTTACATAACCCTGAGGCTCGGGGCGTGCAGCCTGTCTCCCCAGCCCACGGGAGGTGCGTTCCCACAGACCTTGGCTCGGCTCACCTCCCCGCCCACGGGCCCTGATGTACTTTTTGCAGCTCCAGGTCTCCTCCTCCCCCTCCC
>PVJN01057411.1:0-12451 GCA_004026805.1 Lasiurus borealis
CCCTCAGGGCCGGGCCTGCTCCAGCTGCTGATGCTGACTTCTGATCGCGAACCTGCTGACGTGCACGGGGATGGGGACCACGATCTTGGGGTTCCGGGAGGGCTCCCCTGTCTTGGAGTTGGCATTGCCGGCCTTCACACGTTTCCACTTGGCCCGGCGGTTCTGGAACCAGATTTTCACCTGCACCTCGCTGAGTTTGAGGGCGTGGGCGATCTGCGAGCGCTCGGTCAGCGACAGGTACTTTTTGCAGTGGAACTCCTTCTCCAGCTCCAGCAGCTGCTCGCTGGTGAAGGCAGTCCGCCGCCGCCGGTTCTTGCCCGTGGACGTGGTGCTGCCCGAGGCGCCGCCGCTGGGCGGGGGCTCCTCCAGCGCGTGGCCGGGGTCTTCCTCCTTGTGGTGAGCCGCCTGGCCGGGCAGATTGTCATCCGAGCTGTAGTCCAGATCGCTCTCCAGCGAGAAGCTCTCCTCCTTGCCCTTCGGGTCGTCTTCCACCTTTGACTCGTCTTTCCCTTGCCCTCGGACAGCCCCGGCTGAAAGCAAAACCAAACGGCGTTTTATTACATTTCGCACAGCGGCCTTCCTCTCTCCCCTGCCCCCCGTCACCCGGGCCTTTCCTCCTGGCTTAGCGGATGGTCTTTCCAGGACAGTAACACACATAGTGATTTTTTTCCCGGGGCCTTTTGGGGGGAGAGGGGAAGGGCGTGAGAAAGCTCAAAGGAGAGGCGGAGACCGCACAAGCAAGGGACTCCAGGCCGGTGTGCTTCGCCCCAGCCTCCGGCAGCTCCAGGCCCGAGGAACGGGGAGAGAGCGAGGCCCGAGAGAGCCTCCTCTTTGTCCCTCGAGCCGGGGGCCGGGCGAGGGCGGCGGGGAAGCCAGGATCCCACCATCCCGGGAAAACTGTGCGAACTTCAGTTTCCTCGAAGCCAGGATGGGCACCTAGGGAGGCGCCGATCCCACGCCGTGCATTTTTGGGAGACATACTGCTAGTCAAAGGGAAGTTTGGTAGCCCAAGGGGCGTCCCCACCAGACACCCCAATCCACCCCGGCAGCCGCAAGAGCCTCCCAGGAGTCCAATTGTCCCAGGCCAACAGCAAGCCCGGGGGAAGGGTTCCGTAGATGTGGGCGCCCCCAGAGACTCGCTCTGAGCCAAGCCGACTCCCCTTAAGGCCGAAACCTCCATGGGGCTCACGCAGGAGCGGAGTGGAGAGGGGGGTGGTCGGGGGCGAGACTTGGTCAAACTCAGCGCCAGACAGATGCGCCGCCCTGTAGGGCAGCCGGCCCGGGGGAGCTACATGCCCCCCACCCACCCCCCAATGCGGGGACCAAGCTAGTGTCGTGGCTCTAAAGGGCCTCCCTTCCCCGCCCCCGAGTCCCCGCGGCTCTGCTGGGCCCCGTATTCCCGCTCTTGGCTGGGGGTAGCTGGGGGAGGTTGGGGGGGGGGAGCTGGCTCGGCCTCGACCCTCCGTCCCCGGCGGGAAGCTGGAGCGGCGCTCGCCCCCGCCTCCTCCCGCCCGCCCGCCCCCCGCGCCCGCGTCGCGCGCGCCGCCGCCGCCGCCGCCGACTCACCCAGAGACGCCTGCACCGCCTCGGCCGCGGAGAAGGCGAGCAGCGAGCCCTCCTTGGCCAGGAAGCCTTTGCCGTCCTCGGCGTCGGCCTGCAGCGCCTCCGCCTTGTCGAAGTTGCCGCTGCCCGGCAGAGGCTGCGGGGCGAACTTGCGGGCGGCCGCCGCCGCCTCCTGGTGCTGGGGCGAGGCGGAGAAGCCGCCGGGCAGCGTGGCCATGAGCGTGGAGGTGAGCGCCATGCCCTGCGCCAGGCTGGAGCAGAAGCCGGTGGGCAGGCTGGGGATCTGGTGGTGGGGGTGCGCGGGCGGCAGCGCGGGCTGCAGCGCGGCCTGGGGGAGCGCGGGCGGCGGCGGCGGCGGCGGCGGCAGCACCACCGGCCGGTAGGGCATGAACATGGGGTAGCCGGTGTAGACGAAATGGCCGGGGCTGGGTTGCGGCGGGCTGCCGATCAGCGAGTCTATGCTGAAGGCGGTACTACTCCCCAGCGGGCGCTGCATCATCATCAGCGACGGCGGGAACGTTGCGCTCATAGACGCGCTCGGGGGAGACCGGCGAGAGGCGAAAAGTCCCTGCGCCGCGCCGCCGCCAGGAAGCCCGCCGGGCACCTGGAGCACCGTCGCGCAGCGGGAGAGCAGTGTCCGGAGAGCGGGCGCCGCTGCCCCTCCTTCAGTCCTGGGCCCGCGGCATGCCCGGCGGCGACGGGGGTGGTACGCGGGGTGAGGTCGTGCGCCCCGGAGCGGAGAGAGCGCCCGGGCCCCGCGGGCTCGCTGGACCCACTGCCGCCGCTTGCCCGTCCAAGCCCGCGCGCGTCGCGACCGCAGCCCCGTGCCCCGGCTCACAGCCGTCGGTGGGTCCGTCCGTCGGTCCCGCTGTCCGTTGCCGACCGCGCGAAACTGGCGCACTTGTCTTCCGCGGGCGCCGCCAGCACCTTTAAATCGCGCTCCTCTTTCTCATTCACATTTTGCCTGCTGCCCAGCCGGGCTCGTGTCACGTGGGACCCAGCGCCGCCGCCCATTGGCTGCGCCGGGAGGGGCGTGGGAAGCGGCGGCCCCGCCCCTTCCACCGAGGCTGGCAGCCAGAGGGCTGCAGGCACCACCAGCCGAGCGCCTGGGCCCGAGAGCCTGAGCCTGTCGCTCAGCGCAAACTTGAAAGGGGCGGTGGGCACCCCCAAGGCTCGAATCCCGCGGCCTGGCAGCCTGGTCAAGGCCGCCTTCAAGGGCAGCTTCCGGGACTAGGGCTAAGCCGAGGGCGTTCTCTTTAAAGCTGCATGAGAACAAACCTTCTCTCGGCTCACGCTAGCTCGGGGTGCTGCTGCCTGCTGCTCTAGGGGTCCCGGCGAGGTTCCTGGAGCTGGGGGGCATGATCCTGCTGCTTCAGATCTCTCCCGGGGGCTCTGCCCGGCAGCTGACAGCCTCTGCCCGCCTTGGGGATCCCTGGGGGTGGTTCTCCTTGCGCCCCCACTCCTGCACTCCCGCCAGGGCGGGAAGGCTGCCGCTTCCCCCATCCCGAGCTGGGCCCTCCCGTGAGCGATCCCTTCTCATTTTTCATGACATCCTTAATCACCGCACCTATTTACACACTTTGCCTGTGCGCACCAAAATAACAGCCACGATAATTATGATAATAAAGCGAGTCCTTCATCTCCTCCATCCTGGGGGAGGAAGGGGGAGTTACTGTGCCTCGCGACAGTATAACGTGAGATTATCCTGATGAAAGCTTTATGATGTTTGCTGAAATAAAAGCTCCGTTTTGTAAATAGGCGCTAATTAAGCACGTTGAGAACCGAGGGAGCGCTCACCCCGGCGGCGCCGCCGCCGCCCCGTTTCCAGTGCGAGGACTCCGGGGCGCGCGGCTCCGCTGTGCCTCCTTGCAGAATGGAGCCGGTTCCCTCCAGAAGTCTCTCTCTCGTCTCGACCCTGGTAAAACCCCAGAATCTGGGATTAAGAGAGTTGGCGGGGAGGGAATGGGACTAGGAATCTTTACATCCCTTTCTTCAAGATAAAACCAAAACTTTCAGCTTTCATGTCCCGTTTAAAAAAAAAAAAAATGGAATCATTTCCTCTCAAGCGCAGAGACCATGCAAAGCGCGCCAGCGCGCGCGGGAGCTTCCCCGCGCCTCCGGGGCCTGCGCTCCAACTTCCCGGGTCTAGATGTTCAAGTACCGGCCCTGGAGGAGAGGAGCGAAGGGCATTGTTACACCGGTCATTAAAAATCAGGTCACGCCGAGGGGCTAGTGGTTGGGGAGTTGGCCCGTGATGGGTGTTGGACGTGTGTTATGTATCACTTACAAGCACATTTAATTGGGAGATAAAGATAAATCGATCTTTATGAATTTATCGACCCGATTCTTGGAAGCTCTTCTTTTCTCTTCCTTTCTCTAGAGCTCTCACCCCAAGGCCCCTGGGGGATGTCTTAATCCCAAATCACCTCCTCATCCACGAGTCTGGCTGGGCACCCCCTGCCCATCCGAAGGGTCCTGGAAGGTGCTGAGCAAACTCCCTGGCCCAGCCGCCAGCCGCCCTCCTCCTCCTCGCGCTCTCCCCCTCCCCAACACACACCACCACCACTACCGCAGCCACCACCACCACCACCCGGACAAAGACGTCTGGAGCGCGGTTCCCCACTCCAGGCTGCAGTAATGGATGGCTCCGGCAGCAGGAGGTTTGAAAAGAATTCATTAGGACGCTGCCTGCGTTGCCTCCACTCTCTGGAAGCCCAGACCCTGAGGTGGCTGAGGCAGTGTGGGGGGAAATGAATTCCCATGAGGATCCACCGGGGTGGAGATATCTGTGGGGTCTCGAAGCTCTATCCCTCTTTCTCCACTCCTATAAAAGGAGAAAAGGAAGAGAGAGAGAGAGAGAAAAAAAACAAAAAAAAAACTGAAGCCCAGGGCAAAAGGCTGGTTTCTTTATGGAGCATAATAAATATTCCCTCTCATTATGAGATAGTTACAGTCCCAGAGGTCCGGGTCTGGTAAACTTGGTTTTTTCAATTCTGGGGAAACCCCCTCTCTCCACTCCTGGTTTGATTTACATGGCTACAGCCGGGTCCCTTCCCCTCCTGCCTCCGAATGCCCCAGGTCTGCCATCCACTTTGCTATTTCACAGGGAAAATATTGTTCCAGGGACTTCCGTCACCTGATTGCCCTCTTAAAGGCAGGAATCCCTCTGATTATTTCTGATGACAATTCCACGTTGAAAGTTGAGCGAGCGAGATTTAGGTCCGCTGAATTACAGCTACACTTGAAATAATTTGATGGCATATTATTTGCATCCATAAATTGCCATGCAAAGTATTGACTGCGGGGGTTATAATACTAATCTCCTTTTATTAGCGAGTTCAGAGAATGCTCATCAATATGAATTTTATTTACTAGTGTGCGTTTCCTCGAATGCGGTGCCGTGGTCATATTTTTCTCATGTAATGCTTAACTGCTTAGAAAACGACCGCTGGTGTCATAAAAGGGATCCTTGTGTTTTTCGCAGTGATTAACAAGAGCCATTCGGAGCACCTCAGCTACCTGCACAGCGTCTGGAGCGTGGGGACTGCGGATCATCAAAGCCGTTGGCGTTTTTTCCCTCCGCTCCTCGGAGAGAGAGACAGGGGCCGCAGCGACAGGTACAGAGCAGGCTGATCTAAGCCTTCGGATTGATGCTGCCTGCTTAGCTCGCCGCTGCCCGAAACCGCGGAGCCCTGTGCTGCGCGGGAAAACCACCCCGCGCAGATCTTTGCAACTTTGTTGCCGAGGCCTCTGTCCTCCTCGGGTTAGGACGAAGGAAGGACGCACGGCACCCACGCGAGATGTGGGTCCTCCGAGGCTGGTTAACTTCCTCGAACTGTTCCCCAGGGAACTTTCCCTCCGGGTTGACGTTGGCCCAGCCCCTGGGCACTTTTCCTCCGCGGGTGCCGCGCTGGTGTCAGGACCGTTTTTTAAGCCACTTGAAACCTCGGAGACGTCAGTAAAAGGGGTGATAATTAAGTTGTCTCCACGCTCGGGGGCTGTCCCAGTCTGCGGCGGCCTGCAGGTGGACGCAGGCCGAATGAAGCACTGACCGCCCACCTAAAGGGAGGGCGCATCCACGCGACAGACAGACCGGCGTGGGCCTGCCGCGTCCAGCTCGCAGGAGGGAGCGCGGCAAACCGCGCGCTTCCGGGCTACCGCCAGGGGCGAGGTCGCGGGTGGGAGTGGAGAGGAGGGTGCAGCGTGGGAACCTCGGGTGTGGGTCTCGGTGGGTGCGGCGCAACCCGTGGGCCTAGGGGGGCCCGGCGCGCTCGCCCGCCCGCCGCCCAGCCCCCCGGCGAAGACAGGCTGGTTTCTTGGGTAACCGCGTTGTTTTTATTTATAGGGACTTTGAGTGGCCTGATCATTCGGTCATTGCCTCGGCTCTTGCTGCTGGCAATAGCTGGGAAATAGCTTGGGATGGGTTTTATTTATGGAAGGGCAATTGGGATTCACACCCAGCTAACCCAGAACAGTCTCCCCCACCCCAGCCCAAGACGCACTCACAAAGGGGTGCTTGTGTAAAATTCCCCATCAGACACACCAATTTGCAAGTAGCAGAAAGCAATGAAGCCTCATTTTTTAAACTATTTTATTCGGCTTTTTTTTTTTTTTTAATCTGAAAGCCCAAAATAGACTCCATGTGGTTCTAAGTGAAGTCAGCCCTTGGCTGGCTTTGAAATAGCTCCTGCAATTATGTAAAAGAGCCATTCACCAACAGGACGGAATTAAAAGGGATCTCGCCCGCTTCCCTTTCATTGCCAACCTCTCATGTTTGACTTTTCAAAGCACTTCCAACACGATGTCTTTCTCCGGGACAAAAGGCAGAACAAAAAAAGTCCCCAAACTTGTAAATTGAACGTCAAGGGGACTTTAAACAATTTAAAGCCCATAAATAATGATAAAGGGGACTGGCAAAAAAGGCAAACCCATTCAATTAATGGAGTTTCCCAAGCAAAGATCAAGTGGTTTATAAAATAAAAGTCTCTGCTTCATTATTCCGCTCCTTGACCGTGCAGAAGGCGGGACGGTTTTTTTTTTTCTTTTTTTTTTTTCTTTTCCTCCTCTAAAGCGCCCCGAAGAAGGGACGCCGCGCGGGGCTGCGTGCGGCCACGTTCTCCGGTAGAAAGTTTTGCTTTACGTGCCCCACCCTCCCAGGAGCAGAAACAAAACCGCCAACCTGAAGCCCGCAGGGGAGGGTTTTTTTGTTTTGTTTTGTTTTTTCCTTTCATTTCCTGGGGGAGTTGGGAAAGGTTCTCCGCTGCCCGGGGCGGGGGAAACGTGACCCTTCACACCTGCGCTGCCCGCCCCACCCCCGCGCGCAGGAGCGGGCGGAGCCGCCGCGAGCGCTCGGAGCCCGCGTTCCCCCGGATCCCCTTCCAGCTCCACTGTGGAGCGGGGTCCTAAGCGTCCGAGGGCGCTGGCGGGGGTCCTAGTCCCCCTTTGAGACACCCCTAAAGGAGTTGGTGGCCACGGTGGGGGCTGGATCGCCGGGCGCCTTCGCCCTGGAAGCCTGCGCTCACTCGGCAGCACCCAGCCCCGGCCAATGGAGGGGGTTTGGGGAGGGTCCCCGGCCAGGACTGAGCCGTCCGCCCGCCCGCCTCGGGACACTCGCAGCCGGCGCAGAGGGCGCATCTGGCGGAGGCCGGCCCGAGGCTGTGGAGGGCGGAGGCCTGGGGTGCAGGCGTGGAGAGGTAGCGAGGGCGCGGGCCAGCGTCTGGGAGGCCGCGCCCGGCCTCGAATGCCAGGCCCTGGGGGTGCTGGAGGCGGAGGCGCGGGCCCCGGCGCTTCTCCCCGGCTCTATCTCCTCGCATCTGCCCCCTCGGGTTCCCGCGCCCCCACCTTCCGCGGACTTCAAACGCACCCCGGCCACCCGGCGCCCGACTTTAATCTCTGCGCACAGCAGGCATTGTTTGCGGGCCTTCACAGATATGCTAATCTCGGGGCCGCGCACACGCTGGCCTGGGAGGCCCGCCGAGGGCACGCCGGGGTGAAGGGGTGCGCCTGCCCGGGCTGGGCCTGGGGGACCGCTGGATGGACGGCCCCTTATCCAGGAAGGCGGTGTGCACGTGATGCCGGCCGCAGACTGGCTACCGCCGCGTTCTGTGGGCCACGAAGGAGGAGGAGGCATCGGACCCGCGGCCCGGGCCAGGCCCAGCCGTGCATGCCTCCTAACTCGGGAGGACACCGTGCGTCCGAAGAGCCTGGCCAGGGCCTGGGCCCGCAGCCTCCCGGGCTTCTAGGACCTTCCCCGGAAATCCAAGGGAGCGAACGCATCTGAGGGCCCCCCTGGAGAGCTCGACCCCCTGCAGGGTGTTGTCTTTTTAAAGAGGAACCTCGAGTTCCTCCTTTTAACCCCTTAGAAACCACGCTGGAGGGGGAGGAGGGGGGTTGCATGGACAGCCAGCACAGAAGGGCTCTGCTTCTGTGGGCACCCAGCATGGAGCTGCACGTAAGTGCTCCTGACAAAACCCCCTTCTCCGTCGTCCTCCAGACGTACTGGCCCAGCACAGCCAGCGCTTCCCGCGGTCACAGTTCAGAAAACCTGGCAGCCCACAGGATGTCACAAAAAGGGGCAAGGGTGTGGGTGCGAGCAGAAGGCGGAGGTGCAGGCTACATGGGGAGCGAGACTGCATTTCTGGGGAAAGGTCGCTGTAAAAAGGTTGCTGAGCCATAAGCTCACCTGGGGAACGGAAGGGTAGGTGTCTGTGTCTGACTGACCAGCCGAGGACAACTGTGACTACTAGAAAAAGCTGCACCCAGGGACTGTCTGACAGGACAGAATTTTCCAAGAGAGGACAGGAGGGTGTGTGTGCTGATGGGGGTAGGGAGAGAACCATTCTATGAATCAACCATGAAAGGAAGATGCCAACAGATGCCACTCCCCTCTAAGAAGGTCAACAGTAGCGCGCTGGGCTGGACCCACTCTACACTGGAGGGCCATCCCGTGTAGATCTTTGGTTCTTGTTTGAGGAGCCTGTAAGCCATTGAGAACCAGAGCCAATGAGAAGGGCAGAGGGGAGAGGCTGGCCACAGGACTAACCCCCCTCCCCCATCCTCCCTTTAGACTCTTTGAACCCTCAGCTACCAGGTGCTCCTTTGCTCAGTGACCTGAGGGTTGGTGTAGGTCATGGGCCACCAGGGGGTGAGCCCGTTTCCTTTAATGAGGCGTGAGAAATGAAATGTAGATGGGCACCTGCATCTGTCAGGCTGGGACAATCTAAAATTGTTCCCCAGCTAAATCGCACACAACCACTGTCCTTACCGCTATCTGCCCTTGCCTGAGAAGGGACAGCCTTGTTTTTAGGTCTCCATCGTCCTTACTGCCTCAGGTCCCCTGCGTGGTGGTGACTGCAAGAAAAGACAGAAAATGGTGACCTGCTAGGCCTTTGAAACAGAAGAACCTTCTAATGTGTTCCATTTGTCATCGGGAAAAATACAGAGGTTGCATGACTTTGCTGCCAACAATTGCAGTATTTCCCTTATCCGTGCAGCCTGAAATCCCCAAACGCTGGAGAAGGGAAGGAACCAAGGGCAAGGGGACAGAGCAAACCCACATCCCAAAGGATTTTCATGGAGGGGCCAACCTTCGAGAGTGGGTGTAGATCACATAGAAAGAAGAAGGGATGAGGAGAGGAGTCATTTGAGACACAGTGGGAAGAGCCCAAGCCAGAGAACGTCACAATGCTATCCCCTCTCCCCACACCTCCTAGGGGACTCTCACAATGCTATCCCCTCTCCCCACACCTCCTAGGGGACTCTTTGGGGGTTCGTCGGAAATGAAAGCACTGTGCTGGGGGCATGTTGCCCTTGTGTTTGTGCTGTGTTTTTTTTTTTTTTCCCTTTTTTTTTTTTAAAGGAAAGAGTGTTCATACTCTCTAGTGTCCCTATTACCCAGTATTTATTCTTCACGACTTTAAAAACTCTCCTGCAAAGGGGAAGGTCCTCCTGTAGCTTCTTCCCACCTCTACTGAGGGGGGCCATCCTTGGGGTGAGTGCTCCCCATGGGGGCATTGCTGTAGACACCAGAAGGAGGTCTCCCATGGGTGTCAGATGCCTGACCAGGCCACAGCAGAGTGGTCATCAAAGGCAGCGCCAGTCCCTACACAGGGCAGAAGTGAGACTGCCTCCTGCAGGCACCTGCCCCTCAGCTCTCTTTTTCCAGGACTCTGTTGGGAAATGAACCAAAGCCAGAAGCAGTCCTGCGTGCCTCCACCTGGACTAACCCTCTGCTCCCTGAAGTCTGCGACAATAATGAGCATGAGCTTCAGGAGGAGTGGAAGCTGATCATGATGGCTCATCGTGAAGGGCACTGGACACCAGTGACCAGTACGATGCCTCCACTAAGTTCAGGGTTTTCCCCCTCCTGTCTGAACCATGTCCCCTTGTTTGTTTGTTTGTTTATTCATTTGTAGAAGGTAAGTACTTTAGAATCTATTTCTTGCTGTGATATTTCTAGCTTATCTTGTGGTTACTATAATCCCTTCTTCTCAAGTTCCTCCCAGGCTCACAATGCAAACAAAACAAGAAAACCCCACAAAACTAAAGAAATGAGAGATGTCTTAAAAGGCAACTTCGTTCTAACCCCCCAACCCTTCAAATTGAATTCTTTCAGCGCAGTGTTATTTATTTGGGCATTTACACTTTAAAATGTAATAGCCTCACTAATTTATTGTGCAAGCCAGATTTTACATTGCATATTTTTATTTTACTATTCGAATGAGGTTATTTCATATCTGTAAACAGAACTCACATAAGTATTGTATATTTTCATAAATTAATGAGGGAGTGGCAGGAAACAGTTTTATTTAAGGCTTTATGATGTCAAAAGTATCAGCCTGACCCTAACGAGCTTGGCTCAGTGGATAGAGAGAGCATAGGCCTGTGGTCTGACAGGTTCCAGGTTTGATTATGGTCGAGGGCATGTGCCATGTGCCTGGGTTGCGGGCACACCCACAGTAGGGGGTGTGCAGAAGTCAGCTGATGGATATTTCTCCCTCATCGTTTTTTCTAACTACCTCCCTTCCTCTTAAAAATAAAAAAAGAAAAGGATTAGCCTGAAAAGCACGTGGGTGTGGAGAGCGCCCAGGGATGCAGAGCGCCCCCCTATTGGCCGTGTGACCAATGGCATCTACTGTAGAGCCTATTGGGACTCCAAGGTTCCAGAGAGTAGACCCCTGCGGACTTCCCCTTTATTGCGGAATCACTAGGGCCAAGACGTCCATCTTTTTTTATGCCTAACAGTCGCACAAGGAAAAGATTCCCAGTTTCTTTTAATTGGAAACGTCCAGGCCACAAGAGAAGTCTTGGTAAACAAACGAAGATAAAAACACCAGGTCTCCATGATTGCACAAGGTGGAATAGTACTAGAAATTACTATAGATTTTGGACATAGTAATAGAAAACTCACCTTGGCTTTCTTTTAAGACCCACTAAGAGTGACTCTCCTGACTCTGACTCACCCTGAACAGGGCCTGGGAGCGCATGGATAAGAAACCCTCTGGCATCAGAGTCTGAGGGGCCTGGGCGCACCGCTGGGCTGACCGTGGCCTCTGCTACACCGTCTGCACAATGGGTGGGAACCCCGGCCCGCTCCCAGCAGCGGCCTGACGACGTTCCTATAATGCAAATAATATTAGGACGAGGATTGTGGCAAGGAAGTGAAGTAACGCACGCAGCACTCCTGGCACAGAGTCCTGGAGAGGGTGGCTCAACAGCGAGCAAGCAGACCAGCCGTGCGGGACCGGAGGTGCTGGGTGGGCGCGGGGCCGCCAGGGGCGCCAGCCTGTGCGCTCCGAGCGAGGGCACCGATTTGAGGCAGCCTCGGCTCCCTCTCCCTCGACTCTCCAGCACTGAAACACAAACCGCGGGCACCCACGGATCTGGACGCGGTCTAGCCTCCGGGAAGAGGTTCCGAAGCGCGGCCCCTGCGCGGCCCGGCGGCTTTCCCTTTGCACAGAGCGGAGGACTCAGGTCCCCACGGCCCCGAGGCGGTCCTATGCCGCCGCTCCCAGGACCCAGCTGAGCATCGGAGGGCGGGAGGCCCTGCCCTCCAGGGAAGCAGCTCCTCGGTCACTTTAGAGCGTGTCATTTAAATGCAAGGCCTGCTTAGGTGCTAAACAAACGAATCCCAAATACGTGCCTCTTTGGGGGAGGGGGCCGGCCACGGCGCACTGTGGCCTCTTCTCTCCGAACTCCGCCTCCCGGGGACCCCCTGGCGAGCGCGGGGGCGGGCGGGCGGACGTAGCAACACCGCGGGGGCCGGGCGGGGGCGGGGGAGCGGGGCGGACGGAGCCGGGGGGCCGGACACGAGCTGCTGCAAAGGACCCCGGGCTGGCCCGCCCCCCCCCTCCCCGCTTCCTTTCCGCTCTCCGGGCGGGACGTTGGCTCTAGGGCGCCGCCTGCGGGCCGCCGTCGAGATCGGCCCCTCCGAGCCCAGGAGCGGATCTGCTCCGACTCCGGCCGAGCGGCCCCAGCGCCCAGGTCCCCGCGGGGACCGGTCCCGCGCCCTCCCCGACTTCCGGCCTCTGAGCAGCCGGGGCCTCGTTTCGTCGACCCGGCTGTAGGGGGCTTGCTTTTGCCCCAACTCAGCTCCCCTTCCCCCCGCCTTTTTTTTTTTTTTTTTGGTGGGGCGGAAAAAGCAAACATTTCCAATTTTAATGTGGCCCAATTATCTCGTTTGCACGACTCAAAATGTTTCTCTTTAAGCTCATTCCAATCTAGTAAATATACTTAAGCAAGTAGCTAATTTATCAGGGGTGGCTTCGCCCCGGCATTTGCATATAAAGAGAGTGAGGGGCGACCCATCTCCTCCGGCTGCAAACCGGTCGCAGGCAGCCAGCTACGCCTCCTCCTCCGGGCGGTACGCCTGGATTTGACGGGGAGGCGG
>PVJN01057412.1:0-12466 GCA_004026805.1 Lasiurus borealis
GGGGACAGGTATTTGTGGAAATACCACCCTATTATGGCACGAGCCTGAGAGTGTATTCCATGTCAACTAACTTTGCAGTCTAGAAGCCTCACCTACCTCACCCTGATCTCAGCCCTGTCTGATGCAACAAGAAATGACACAGGTTTTAGTTAGGCCTCCTGAGCTCCTGCTTTGGTTTGTGAGTTCTAACTTATACCTGATCATGCTCCAGCCTCAATCACAAAAATAATTGCTTAACAGAGATGAGATAGTTTAAATAGCTCCCACAAGCACATGCCAAATCCCTGTAACAAATTCCTACATACACAGAATCCAGGAAAATATTTGAACTGATTATGGCAGATAAAGTTAATCATAATGTATATAAAAATGCTCTTAAGAATTAGTAATAGAAAAACAGATAACCTAGGACATAATAAACTAATAATACACATGAAAATGAAAATTTCAAAAGAATGTTTTAAGATTTACTATTAATCAAAGAATGAATATAAGTACAAAAATCAAATATCATTTTTCACCCATCATATTGGAATGGTAATAAGTAGGGATTCTCCTAGTTCTGTTCTATTTTATCATCCCTCAGTAATCCCCAATCCTTTGACTTATATTATATAAATCAATATTACTGACCCTTCTATCTTGTTATAGTTATCTACAGAATTCTAATCACTGCTTTTAATTCACTAACGTTTTTATCTTCTGGCTCACCATCTTCTCTACTACCGATTCTATCATCATTCTCGATGTCTCACAACTTATCTATTCAATACCCTGGACTCTCATTCATAGAAATCTTCCCTCAAGGATCTTGCCCTCTCCCTCCCCACATGTCATCTCAGCCACTCTTTCCCATAGTCACACCCTGTGCTATCAGTAGGCACTGTGCTACATCAGAAATCTTTATATCAAGCATCTCATATCACTATCATTAAAGGAGTATTCAATGAGATGTATAGGCTTATTGCAACAACTATTTAAAAACTTAATTAATGGCCTTACAACAGCAGTATTTTGCCTATTACTGGTTTTCATTCATAACAATCTGACATGGATCTTAGCTTCCAGATTTTTAGTCTCCAATACCATTCTCCATCCAAAGGAATGAGACAAGTGTGAAAGTTTTTTAATCCATATCTTGGGTCAGAAATAAATCCAGATGGGTCTACAACAAATTGTTGTCTCAGAAATCAAAAATACTTTTAAAAAAGTGCTTAAACTACAAAGATGCTCCTTAAAGTTGCTCTTGAAAACTGTTGCAATAATTTAATATCAAAATAGATTGTGTTTGAGCAAATTGAATCTAAGAATGATCAGTCTATAATGAAATTAAAAAAGGGAAAAGTTAGTATGAATTTTTTAAAGTAGTCACAAAAGCAAGGTTGGCAATAATAAAACCTGGTCACTTTTTACATGTAATTTTAATATATTTGGGGCCTTTGTATATATGGATGTTGTTGTTTTTTCTGTACTTAGATACCTGTCTCTGAAATGCATTACCAAACCAGAAATCACCAATATTAGACCATTTTGACTTACCAAATGGCAATTACATATGGTTCAACCAATACATACACATTTATACTACATATTAAGGGGGAAAAAGGGCACAAACAGGTAACTGCAAATGCCACAAATACTAGAAACTGTACAAAGAATTGTAAAGAATGATTTGCTCTAAGAGTCACTCTAACTAGTTAGAAATAGGGCAAAACAGTGAGAGGCCAATTAGCCTAATGTCCTAAAAGGAGAGCTCACTGCACAAAATTACCTCCTCATCCTTTGGATGGCCCTGCTATTTATAATGAATTAGTGAGACTGCCCAGCAAAGTAAATGGTGAACACTTGATGAGAGTGAAAAAGAAGAAGCATCAGATGTCAATAAAAGATCTCATTTACAGTGTCCCATACAAGTATTTACTAAGCATTGACTATAAAAGAATTTAGTTGGAGGTAACAACCAGGTCTGCCATAATATTCCAGTGACATTGCATCTCTCTCCATAAGTCATGTAGGCAAGGCTTGATTGCCAGTCCTGGTAGAATGTCCTGTAATTTCTCATACAACAGGAAGGAATAAGCCTGGTAAGAATTCACCGAAGGACAGCTTTTTATTCCTATATCTTGGGAGACTGCCTCAAGGCTGTTTCTCATTCTCATCCATCTCCCTAGTTCTAGTTGAGCACAGGACTTTGATCTCTCTTTTTTTAAATTAAATCTTTATTATTCATATTATTGCATTTGTTTATCTTTTTTCCTCTCCATAGCTCCCCTCCATCCGGCTCCCACCCCTCCCTCTACCCTTACCTCCCGCCCATTGCCCTCATCCATAGGTGTATGATTTTTGTCCAGTCTCTCCCTGTACACTCCTCACCCCTTTCCCCCCTGAGAATTATCAGTCCACTCCCTTTCTGTGCTCCTGATTCTATTGTATTCACCAATTTATTCTGTTCATCAAATTTTTAATTCACTTAATTTTTAGATTCACTTGTTGATAGATATGTATTTGTTGTTCATAATTTTTTGGCTTTTACCTTTTTCTTCTTCCTCTTCTAGAAGAGTACCTTTCAGCATTTCATATAATACTGATTTGGAGTTGATGAACTCCTTTAGCTTTTTCTTATCTGTGAAGCTCTTTATCTGCCCTTCAATTCTGAATGATAGCTTTGCTGGATAGAGTATTCTTGGTTGTAGGTTCTTGCTGTTCATCACATTGAATATTTCTTGCCATTCCCATCTGGCCTGAATCTTTTCTGTTGAGAAATCAGCTGACAGTCGTATGGGTGCTCCCTTGTAGGTAATGAACTGTTTTTCTCTTGCTGCTTTTAATATTCTCCCTTTGTCTTTTGCTCTTGGTATTAATTATGATGTGTCTTGGTGTAGTCCTCTTTGGATTCCTTTTATATGGGGTTCTGTGTGCTTCCTGGACTTCTAAGTCTATTTCTTTCACCATATGTGGGAAGTTTTCAGCCATTATTTCTTTAAATAGGTTTTCAGTATTTTGCTCTCTCTCTTCTTCTGGCACCCCCACAATTCTTATGTTGGTATGCTTGAAGCTGTCCCAGAGGCTCCTTACATTATCTTCACATTTTTTTTATTCTTTTCTCTTCCTGCTTTTCCAGTTGAGTGTTTTCTGATTCTTTATATTTCAAATTTTTGACTTGATTCTTGCCCTCCTCTAGTCTGCTGTTATGACTCTGTATAATATTTTTTATTTCAGTCAGTGTATGTTTAATTTCTAGTTGGTCCTTTTCCATCTCTAGTTGGATCTTTTCCATCTCTAGTTGGTTCTTTTTCATCTCTAGTTGGTCCTTTTTCATCTCCTCTTGGGTCTCGCTAACTTTATCCAACTTTTCTAGGATATTCTTGAAAAACCTTATAAGCGTGGTTTTGAACTCTATATCCAGTCGTTTGTTTTCCTCCATTTCTTTTGTTTGTGATCCCTTCCCTTGTCTAGGCATTTTCACTATGCCAGGAGAACTTCTGTGTTGGATTCAGCCTTATGATACCAGACTTGAAAAACTGCAAAAGCCTCTCTGTTGAGCTTGGGATGGATGGAGTCTTGGGGCTTAAGGGACCACCTTGCCTTCCAGTCAGTCCCACCCTCCACGGCCCCGGTGTCTCACGTGACTGGGTAATCACTGGAGCAGTCCCTATGCGTTTGTGTTCTCTATCTCTCTCAGTGCCTCTAGACTGCTGCCCCTCTGGCTCCCCTGCACTCTGGGACCACACAAGTCTGGGTCCCTAGGATTTTGCCCGAAACTAGGGTTTACTGGAGTTAGAAGTGACGCATTGGGAGGGTCTGTCTCCCACCCACTTGTGAAAGCCAGCGGCACAATCAGCAGTCGGTCCTCTGTGCGCAGTGCCGTGCGTGCCACCAGACTTCTGATATTTTGCGACTCCCCTAAATTTCTGTGCACTTCTCCCCCTTCATAGTCCAAACTCCACCTATATGAGTTTCAGCTGGATCTAGTGTCGTAGGATAAGGGGTTCAATGCTGTTGAGAGTCTCTGGAGAGTCTATGTCTCCCTCCTGCCAGAGAAAGCCAGCCAGGTACTCTGCACCCGCTCTCTCCACGTGCATCTCTGTACCTCAGCTTTACAGCTCCTCTGGGTCTCTGTGAGCCCCTCTCTTTCCTTCTAGTTGTAGAATTTATACTCTGCCAGCTTTCCTGTGGTTCTAGATGATGTCTGTTCTGTCTTTTAGTTGTAGTTTTGAAATTGTTGTGCGAGGCAGCAGTATAGGTGTTTACCTACGCCGCCATCTTGGATTCTACCAGGACTTTGATCTTGATGTTCCCTGGGGGTACAGCTGCAGGTTTCAGTGTATGACTTTAAAATTCCTTGGCTGCTGTTTAGTTGGCTCCCCTACAACAGAGTTGACCACCAGTTATTTGTATGTTATCTGATGTCATACTAGACACACAGGGAGTTGAAACCAGGTTGCTTGCTTTTTTTTTCTGTCCGAAGCCATGTGGTCTCATTGTTTTCTTATCAGCTGAACTTATGGGGGTGTGTAGCAAGCAAGCTCACAGGTGCAGTGGTCAAAGTTTTGGTCCTGTTAGTCATGGTGCTACTATTTTGGGAATGCTCAGCTGCCTGACACCCCTCTAGCCCAACCAAAATCAATTGTTCAGTAGCTGAGAAAAAATATCACAGTTGGTCTGAATGATTGCCCTCTTTGTTTTGGATCTGACATGATTAATGACACCTTGAAGAGGTAGAAAAAGCAATACAAAGAAAAAGAGCAAACACATAACTTTTCCATGTTGAACAGCATAAATGAAATAATGTTTATCATTGTACTAACTTGTGTGCATTTTAAGATAGAAGTCCTTAAGAAACTTTGATACATTAAATCTTTTTATCTTTCTAAGATTTAGGACATTTGTGTGAGTTTGTAATTAACATCAAAATGTTTAAAAGAAATTTATAACATAACATTTTGAAATTTATTAGTTGTATAAGTAGTGTTTAAATTTTTTAAATTTAACAGATTTATAAATCATTAAATTGAAATAATTAAAGTTAGAAGCAAATGTTCTTTCCTTCAAAATAGCCCAGAAGTTATAGATTTCAGCTATGTTTCTCTCTCCTCTCTGTCTAGCCTCCTTTCTCTAGTACACACACATAATGCTATGACCCTAGCCCAGCATTTGGAGTTTATTGATGTCACTAAATTTACACTGTCCATTACCTGCTTCATGTTCTCACATGTCTCCTTCCTGGCTTAGAGTCCATAGTCCGTAACCAGAATTGCTCCTTTGCATACACACTCCATTTTCTTGTTCTCTTTCTACACTTACTCAACTGGCAAAACAAAGATCCAAGATTTATCCAATTGTCTCCTACTCTAGGACTTACCATAACTGGATGACTGACCATACTTTAAATGTATGATTAAAATTCTAAAGTGGGCCTTCATCATTTCTCAGCAATCCTAGAAATTTTACTCTTTATCCAAGATCACACTATATTTTCTTCTCTGTTTCAAATCTCCACAGTCCTCTCTCTTTTTTTCCATTTCAACTGATGGCCTTGCTTTTCATTTCATTGGGAAATTCAAAGCAATCAGAAGAAAACTACCTCTTCTTTCCACCAGCAAACCTAGTAACCTACCCATTAATGCTGTTATAAATTCTGCCTTCTTCTTAGGACTAGAAATGGCCATCACCTCCACTTACGTATTTAAATACAACTCTCTTGCTTATTCAAGACTTTGCTCCTGTGGTTACCTGCTTTTTTCCCCTACAATTATCCAAAACTATTTGCAGCAGTGTAAAAATACACTAATTTTCACATAAAAAAATAAACTTTATAGATGCCAAATCCTCTTCCAAGGTCCATTTTATTTTTTAGTCTGTTTTTCAGCAAAAGTTATCATAAGGATTTCTACATTAATTATCTTTTTTTTTCTCTTAACACTCATTCTCTCCATTTACTTAATTCAAATCACTTCACTAGACCTGTTTATATCAAGGACACCAAGGGTTTTCCTGTTGGATTTAATGGTTAATTTTTGGTCTTCATATTCCTCTGATCTCTTGGCTTCCCTTACTTAGTCTTAAGGATGCTAAGTGTTTCTATTAACTGTTGCTCCTCAGTTTTCTTTGTAAGCCTCTTGACTTCATTCTAAGTCCCTTTCTCTGCTCCATGTTTTGCTCCCTAAATATCTCATATAGTTCCTCTCTTTAAATACTATCACCAAATTGAAGGGGTCTGTTTGTGCACATCAATAAGACATAAGCAGGAGGTTCCAATCAAAAAGGTAATGATATATTAAAGAGACGATGCCATACCTGGAATCAGAGGTGAGCTAATATTAAAAGATCTGACTCCTTGATAGATTCCAGGGCATGAATTATATAGGGAAAAATCATTAATCATGATAACTAAAGGAATTAGGGTGGTGGTCCCTACTGATTGGCTGGTGCTAGGGTAAGGAGTAACTGATCATTGCATCTGGTCCTAATGTCAGCCATGGAATAGTTCTTTCTGACTTTGCAAGGATTTATTCAGTGAGATTGTTCCTGGGTTTGGAGCTAAAACACAACAGAGGCCAAGATACCATCTTTAATTTGATTGACAGCGCTGCCTCCATAGTCAATAAACTTAGGGTTTTGTTCCTAAGACTACTGGATGCTGACCAGAGTCTCACTGCCCTGAGAATTAATGATTAAACAAAGAAGAGGAATGTGGGTGAGTCAGGTGCTGGGTGAAGCCCAATTTGAGTCAAAGCAGGGAAAAATCAAAAGAAAAGGCCAGATGAAAGAAAACAAGGTTTCTGAGCTGTTACAATACCATGTATACTCTAATGACTCTGAATCTTATATTTCCATCCTTGCCTCTTTCTTGAGTTCTAGACTTCTTCCTATACTAACTGCTTACTCACTCCATGTGGATGCTTCCTAGATGTATTTTTTGGAGTTTTCCAGAGAAACAGAGCCAATATAATGTGTATACACAGAGAAAGACATTTGTGTAAGGATTTGGCCCACACATTTATGAAGACTGGCAAGTCCAAAATCTTCAAAATGGGACAGTAGGATGGAGAAATAGGAAGAAGCTGATGCTGCAGTTTTTGTACAAAAGTATCTTCTGCAGAATTCCCCTAACTTGAGGAAATTTAGTCTTCTGTTCTATTCAGGCTTTCAACTGATCAGATGAGGTCAACCCACATTATGGAGGCCAATCTACTTTACTCAAAGTTTAGTAATTTCAATGCTAAGCTCATCCAAAAACATTCTCACAGGAATATCCATAATAATGTTTGGCCACATATCTGGGCCCTGTACTCAGCCAAGTTGAAACAAAATTAACCATCACAAAAATTTCTTCAATTAAACATGTTTTCAAATGTCCTTCTCCCCTAGGCTTCCCCATGTCCATGAATGGTACTTCTATTCATCTAAGTGGTCAGACCAGAACTTAAGATTCATTCTTTATTTCTCTTTACTTTATATTCAATCCTTTAGCACATTTTATACACTCTATGTTCATTTTGCCCTGAGACTGCCCCTTCTTACTACTCCTACTACCCCCACCCTGGTGCAAGCCACTATCATTTCTTTTCTGGAGGACAATAATAAGCTCCTAAATTGTCTCTTCCTACCCTCATTCTCACTTCCATTTTTTCCACAGAGAAGCTAGAGTAACCTTTTAAAAATTACATTAGATCTTGTGCCTCCCCTGCTCAAAATAGTACAAGAATTTCTCCTCATACTTGGAATAAAATCCAAAGCCCTAACATGGCTCAAAGCTGTGCACACTCTAGTTTTTGTAGATCTCTCTCCTTTATTTTCTATCACACACTTTCTCAATCACTTCACACATTTTCTTGCTATTTCTCAAATACTTTAAGTTCTCTCTTAGGGTCCTTACCTTTGTTGTTTCCTCTGCATAGAATTCTATTCCCTTATACTTTTTGATGGCTGGTTCTATTTTTTAGAGAATCACTTTGATGGTTGTGCTGAGAATAGTCTGAAGCAGGAAGGTATAAAGTAAAGAGACCAATTAAGATGTTCCAGAAGGAATACAATAGAAAGAGGATGGAGGCAGTGAAGGTAGTGAGAGGTGGCTAAGTCCTCAATATATTTTGAAGATATGACCTGAAAGATTATTCTATCAGATTGATATGGAGTGTGGCAGAAAGGAAATATTCAAGGATGATTCCACAGTTTTCAGACTGAGACAGACAGTAGAAGAATGAATAGATGATTAAGATAGAAAAGACTGTAGAAGTACCAGAGTTCATTTGAGGAGAGTTAAGTTCTAGATGCTTATTAGAACTGAATAAGCAAATGGAAGTGCTGACTAAGAAGTTGTATGTAAGACTGGAAGTTAGAGAAGAAGTCTTGGCTGGAAATAAAAATTATCAATTTATAGATGGTAATTAAAGCATTGAAACTAGATGCAGGAATAATGTAGCTAGGGAGCTGGAGAGGTTCAAGACCTATGCCTTGTGTTACTCAACATTAAAAGGTCAGGGAAATGCAAAGAAACAAATAAAGAAGCTGAGAAGCAGTAAGATAGAAATGGTAAGTGGGGGAGTGGGGAGAATCAAATGTCCTAGAAGAAAATTGAATAAAAGGTTTTAAGGGAAATCAGTGATCAAATGGATCAAATGCTAGTAGATCAAAGAAAAATATGAATATTAAGATTTAACCATTAGATGTAGCAATATGTCAGTCACTGGAACTGCAACAAGTACAAAGTTGGTGGATAGAGAGTAAAACCTTTCAAATGTTGAAGAGATTATGGGAGGAAAAGGAATTGCAGATTGCAAGGGAATTTTGTTATAAATAAAAGGAGAGAGATGAACTGGTGGCTATAAGGACAAAGAAAGAGTTGGATTTTTTAAAGATAAAATAACTGGAGTGTCTAGAATAGAGTAGGAAATTGATATTGCCAAGAAAAAGGAGACCTGTTAAAGTTGGTGAGCAAGGCTAGAACCCAGTACTCAAATCGAGAAATAGTCCATGGGTAGGAGTCTGGCATATGGCGGCACATCCTTAGCAATAGCAAAGGGGGCAAAGAATATGGGCACAGAAGTACTTCATCTGTGTAAGCCCTGTATAATACCTAAATTGTCTTGAACTCAGACAAAAGTGTCATTTATGATACCCTCAAACATTGACATCTGATGTGTTAACCAGGAATCTCAAGATAAAGACAAGGAATAGACCTTCGGGAGCATGCTAACCTCAGTTTTAATTTTCTGGTGTATCTAGAGAAGGTGGCTTTAGGTCTTAACTTCTGCAAGTTGAAATATGGGAGGAACAGGTGTTTGTGGTTTATGTTTGTTTGTTTGTTTGTTTGTTTTGCCATGGGAGCTCACTGACATTTAAGGTGGCTTTTCCACAGGTTAGTGGCCATTTTTAATCTTTTGGTTGTAATCTTCCTATGAAGATTACAATTTGGAGTTGATTAATTAAACTCATCCTAGTGTCTTTTAAATTCTGGAGTTGATTAATTAAACTCATCTTGATGCCTTGTATGAGCAGAATCTACACTGTGCTGTGTTAGTCTTATCGGGATATCCAAAGTTCTGTCTGTGAAGTGGTCTCATTAGTAGGGAACTGGGCTACCCTGATGATCGATTGTTGACCTTCTCCTCCAGCAAAATGGATCTCGGTTAACCATGAGCTTAATGGTTAAGTCCAAAGTGTTAAGAGAACTGAATGTGAGAAATACTGTTGGTGAAGAGAACTTTTATACTCCCCTTTCCTGACACTTCCTTCCATGTAGAGAAACATAATACTCCTGGATCCTCTTTATTCCCTCACCTACTCTTCCTAATCTTTATCTAATTGGTGAGTTTTTATGGGGGAAAATTGAGTATGGAAAAGTCCAGTTCTTCCGTTCCTATTTCTCCAACAAGCGAGCCGCCAGCAGTGCTCATGCAATTTAGGCACCTCGAAGACATGTGGTAAGATTACAAATAAAGTTCTGTCCTCTGGTGATTTAGTGCTTGTGGTTAAGAAGACAAACCTGCCAACTTCTGGGATTCACATTTGGAGAACCCAGTATCTCACAGATACATAGGCAACCTACCCCAATACAAACTTTATTCGTAATAAAGGTGATATTGTGATCTTCTATATGTTCTACTCCTTGTCTCTTTTTTTAAATAGTGCCAAAATCAGGTGGAGAGTAGGGTACTGAACCCCCTTCAATTTCCAACATAAAGGCTCAATATAAAGGCATGGCTACTCTGATTTAGAAAGATTGAGGTATAAGTACATTTGAAGGTATGAGAATTTTATTTATTTTCATTATTTTTACATTAATCCTGAAATATTTGCCTAAGCATAAATCTATTTGACTGCCAAGTGTTTAAAATTAGTCCACACAAAAAAATGGACTAAACACAGTAAAATTAACAGAGCTGGCAGAAAAAAAAACCACAAAGTGGCTTAGGCTTACTATTTTATTACTAAGTGTGAGTATATTTCCTCCTGCATATTTTAATTTATTTTTAATACCACTAATCTCTAGAATCTATTTACATGGATAATTATACATTAAAATTAAGCTTGCAATATAAACCAGATTGAAATTTTTTAATCTGCTAGGCAAAGAATAGAGTTGTTTGGCATCTCACACAAGTCAACAAAAAATAGAAAAGCAGCTGTTTAATGAGGTTTTGCTAATTTTTTAAAATAATGAGATGCCAAACTGGTACCCACACATCAAAAAAGGTCTGCTCTCATTAAGGTGATACCAACATCAATGAGGGTCTTATAAACATGGCTTCTTCATATGGACATTTCCAGTCTGTCACAATTTAGTGGTTTCAATAATGAAAATCATGCTTGAGCAAAATGTTACTTATAAATGCAAATGAGCATCAAAAATGAGATTTTCTAAAAATAAGTTTTACCGGCTTTCTGAGAGAAGTTATATTAGCCACTTGACTTGTAGTCATAGATTAGGTTCTAACACTATCCCAAAATTTCACAACATAGACTCCACTTGGCACAGCTTACATTCAATATTAATGCCTTTTCTCTTGGTTCATCACTCATACACACAAACACACACACACACACATTCATTTGCAAATTACTTATATATAATACTATATCATGTAAAAGTTTTTCATTACATTTTTCACATTACTCATTATGTATTTAGGTATTTCTACCAGCTCTCACATAAAAAAAAACAACAACAGTGGAATACCAGGATACATACCTATACTGGGGGTTTGATCCCCAGTCAGAGTACATGAGGAAGGCAATTGATCCGTATTTGTCTCTCACGTTAATGTTTCTCTCTCTCCTCCCCACCTCTGCCTCCTTCTCACCTTGTCTCTCTAAACATATTCTCAGTGAGGATTGAAAAAAAAAAAGACAGTAGAACAGTATTAAAAAAAAAAGTAAGTATAGTATTTTTCCTGACTACTCTAGGCAATTACTAAAGTGGATATTATAGCACTAAATTTAAAGACTGCATAATTTAACCATACCTGTGATGTAGAGAGATTAATTCATCATTTGGAAAGCCTACATAATTAAACTAATTAGCCAACAAATCAAAATACTTATTCTTTTCAAAAAAGAGGACCTCTGGCTGAATCCAAGCTAATGATAATATTCTAATCTTTGAATTAAATCTGAAGCCACACTTAGTAGTAATAATAGTTACCATTTATTGAGACTGTCTGTATCTGTCAAGTATCAGATGCTGTACAAAACATATATTTTAAAACTTAATCCCTACAATATTACTGCAGTAGATAGGATCATTCCAGTTTTACAAATGTGAAAACTGAGTTTCAAAGAGGTTAAGTAACTTAACTGAGATCACACAGCTTGCAGATGTGGAAATTAAACTCAGGAATGTCTGCTTGCAATGCTGTTCTTTGTCTCTATACAATTTAATACAGTGGCACCTCAAAATACAAGTTTAATTTGTTCCGTAACCTTGCTAGTATATCAAGTTGCTCATATCTCAAAGCAAATTTCCCCATTGAAATCAATTGAAATGCCGTTAATCCATTCCAGCCCCCAAAATGCCACCCCAGTTGTTCTTGTTGTGTGTTTTTGAATAAGAAAAATGTATTTATAAATGACAAATATTGTATAAAAACATAATAAAAGAGAATGTAAAGGAATAAACTGGTTTTATAAAGTGTATTTACATACTCGTTACACTCTTAATGCTACACTTTATCCCTAAACTGAATGTAACTTAACTAATCTTCACTGAACTTAATTGCTACTGGTCTTTACATTTTTGGCCGATTTAAAAAAAAAAAAAAAACATGTCCAACGAGGTTTGCCTCTTCCTCCCTTTCAGAATGTTTCTGAAATGGGTGAGGCAAGTTTCATTGAACAGCTCCAATGCACGACCAGTAGCAACTTTTTCGGGGTGTTTCTTTTCCACGAAGTGTGACACCCTCTCCCACATTCCTAAGATCTCCTTTATCTCACTTGTAGAGATCTCCTCCACCTCTGGCTCCTC
>PVJN01057413.1:0-12461 GCA_004026805.1 Lasiurus borealis
AATACAGGAAATTGGAAAGGGGAGCTAGTTGTGTGGGAAAATGAGTTAATTTTTGGACATACTGAATTTGAGATGTCCTGTCCACTAATGCGACACTATATCGCAGTTAGGTGGACATGTTGGTATAAAGCTTAGATGAGGAATGCCTTGAAGTTATGGGGGAAACTCATGAATAGGTGTAATAAAACCATGGAATAGACTGATATCCTCAAAATCTGAAAATTGTAAAGAGCTTTGGAAGCCATCTTTTTCAACTTGCTGCAAATCCCTTATACATTAAACCTTCCTACCAAATTTATTTAAAAAGTATTTATTGGAGCCCCACCAGTGTGGCTCAGTGCTTGAGTGTCCACTTATGAATCACTAGGTCACCGTTTGATTCCGGTCAGGGCACATGCCAAGGTTGTGGATTCAACCCCCAGTAGGGGTGTACAGGAGGCAGCCGATTGATCAATGATTCTTATCATGGCTGTTTCTATTTCTCCCTCTCCTTTCCTCTCTGAAATCAATATCCTATCTAATAAAAGAGTAATATGCAAATTGACCATACCTCCGCCACACCCACAAGCCATGCCCACCAGCCAATCAGGAGCAAGTATGCAAATTAACCCAACTAAGATGGCTTTGGCCATGGAGAGAGCAGGAGGCTTGGATTTCCCTGGCAAAGGAGGAAGCCAAGCTTTCCACACACCCTGGCAGGCCCAGGCCTCCACCCAAGGCTACAAAGTTTCAATTATAGAAGATAAATAAATTCCAACAAAAATGTCTGTGGCCATGGAGCAAGCAGGAGGCTTGGCTCCGCTCAAGGCTACAAAGTTTTAATTATAAAAGATAAATAAATCTCAGATACCAGGGTCTCCACTTGGGTCACTGGGGGGCGTGGCCAGCTTGAAAACCACAACAGGCCCCTCTCCCAGGCCACCCCATGCCCCAAGGGAGCCCCTACCCTAATCCAGGATACCCTTCAGGGCAAACTAGCTGGCCCCCACCTATTCACCAGGCCTCTATCCTATCTAATAAAAGAGTAATATGCAGATTGACCATCACTCCAATACACAAGATGGCTGCCCCCATGTGGTCAAAAATGGCTGCCCCCGTGTGGACACAAGATGGCCACCATAAGATGTCCAGTAGGGGAGGGCAGTTGGGAGGGACCAGGCCTGCAGGGGAGGGCAGTTAGGAGCAAACAGGCTGGCAGGGGAGCAGTTAGGCATCAATCAGGCTGGCAGAGGAGTGGTTAGGGGGTGATCAGGCTGGCAGTTAGTAGTGGTTAGGGGCCATCAGGAAGGCAGGCAGGGGAGCCAGCAGTCCTGGATTGTGAGAGGGATGTCTGACTGCCTGTTTAGGCCTGATCCTACTGGGCCTAAATGGGCAGTCCTACATCCCTCTCACAACTTCAATTCACCAGACATCCCTCGAGGTGTCCCTGATTGGAAAGGATGCAGGCTGGTTTGAGGGACACCACCCCCTGCACAAATTTCATGCAACCGGCCTCTAGTGTATGTATACACACACACACACATTAATATTAAAAAGCATTTATTGGATGCCTACTAGTGCCTACTAAACCCTACTATGCTTTAGGCCTAATGTAAGTAGTGGGCATACAAAGTTCAATCAGAGGAGCCTACATTCTGAGAGGGAGGCGACCATGTAAACAAATCCATCTGTATTCAGCTGCATGTTGGACATAAGGACTGATGTCACAAAACCACATTGGAAGGATTTTAAGAAACTCATTATGGTTAGTGTCAAATTCCAGCTGTAGTGTGAATAAGATGGCAAAGTAAGGAAAGTGATCTCAGGCCAGAGGCAAAGAAAGCTGGATTACAGGTGAATGGTGTTGCTGGAGCTGCATCTGCTAGGATTTGCAGCAGCCATAGTCAGCTCTGTTCCTTGACTGGTAAATGAATTAATGTTTTGGATGAAGGCTCTGGGGAAGTGTAGAGCTTCAGGAAAGGAGCACGTGAGTCGTTACATATAAAATACCAGGAAATTAAACTGTGTGTCACTTTAATGCATTTGTTTGTTCACTCCATGTTAAACATAAATATAGGTTCACAATCTAAATTTCAATTCACCAGAATGTTTTCCACTTTCCGTAGTTTCCTTTTTCCTCATTTTCTTTTTTCATAGATAAAGAGTGGAGGGTTAGAGAAATTGGAATTGATCTGTAGAGAAAAGGAGAAATATGAAAAGAATGTTTACATCCCATTATTTCTGCTTCTAAATGCATCTCAGCTCAGCTGCTAGTAAGAAAATGAGAATAGAGGAGAAGACCCTCCGGCCTTTGCTTCATACAGAAACATCTGGGTTTTAATGGTAAGATACGGTAAAATTCATTGGCACTATCGTTGCTATTAAATGTCTGTTAAGCATTAATAAAACAGAAGAGGCTCATTTAAGATGGAATTTATACTGGAAACCTTGGGATGATGGTGTGTAATGAATCATTGGTGGGCTTTATCAGTGAGTGTATATTTTGGCAGGATAACAAAATGAAGGAACAAATGATAATTTACTTTAGTGACCAACTGGAGTGGGAGAGAAAGAAGAATGTGGCATTTCTGGGGAAATATTTCCAACTTCAAAGCCCAGGACTCTAAAATCTGTTTTTTGTTCTCCCAGGAGCATTTTCTCTGTCCTGTTGACTGTTTGGACAAATGTTTACAGCCAAGTTTGTTGCTAAATGTCTGAATTCTCCTGGGGAGGCTTTCTTTCTTACTGTGAACATTTTCTGGATACATTTGCTGTTTATCTTGTAAACTTGTTTCAGTTAGTAGTTTCAGTCAAATCTAGCTCTCAGGCTTATTACTCATATTTTCTTAACATTTATAAACAATTACTTTAGGTTCTGTTCTAGCAAATTTAAGACCTATGTGTTAGGAACCTAATTTATTTTAGAAAGTATTTCATTTCTACTTGTGGATAGTGAAAATTACGTACATTTTCTTGGCGTATTTCAACAACATGACTGACGTTAATAATTTTCCATTTGCTTTCTACAGTATCTATCTTTTTCTCTTTCTTCCTCTCCTCCCTTCCTTTGTTTTTCTTTAGCAACATAATAAAACACATTTAACTAATTCACTTGTCAGAACAGGAAGGCTTCAGCTTGGTATTATATCTCTGATGGGGGCAGCAAGAGATTTTAATAAGAGCATGAAAACTGCCTCCATAACATACACATCATGCCAAGACATTAGAAAATTAATTATACATGAGAACTAAAAAATAAATAATAAACATACCAGAGTATCTGAGATAATGTTATTTAGGTGTGCAGTGACTGTGTGCCTCTCCTGCTATTCTTTCCTGTGGGACCTATGCTGGCAACAATCAAGAATTAAATATACAGAGCTGAAATGCTGTTTGGCTTCTGAAAAATTCAGTTGTTGTTTCATGAGATCATGGAAACAGCCCCGGACCAGACTCTTGTATCCAACTTCCATTTGGAAGTGCTGTATAACCTACTGCAAGTCTCGTAGGCCTTGGTTTGTCTAAACTGAAGATGGTTGGATCTTGTTATAGATTTTGAGTTTTGACAATTCTTTCAAATTTTCACTATCCACTGATCTCTTTTATCTCACAGTCAAATTATAAGTCCTTGATGCCTAAACTGCTACCTAATGGAGGGAGAGGACAAAAAAAGCTATTTCTACAGATTTCCTCTCTGGGAGAACATTGTGCTGAACAGAAGTGCACCTTAAAGCATGTGCTTCACTTCCCATAACCCCAGCCCAGCAATGTCTTTATGAACTGGAGCTAGATGAAGAGCCCAGTTTTGTTCTGTGAAAGAAGTAAACAGGGCCTTGGAGCAGTAGGATATCATTATCAGGAAGGATATGGGGGAGGTCAGAGGAGATGAGCTGGCCAGCACAGTGGCTGGAAGCTGGAACAGAGAGGTGAGAAAGAGTGAAAATTCCCCAGTAACTGGAATGCAAAGATGCTTGATAGATAGAGATAGCCTAATAAATACATTCTAACTGTTTGCTGTATAGGCTATACTGTAACCTTCCTCCGTCTTCCTTCCAAACTCTCTATTAAGTTTACTATGTCACAGGCTTGATCCAGTGAACCTTTGGAGAAAAAGGAACATGCAAGTGGGGAGAGACAATCAAGTGCGTGTTCAGCTTTGTTGTTTTTTTAAACATATTTTTATTGATTTTAGAGAGGAAGGGGGTGGGAGAAAGAGAGAGAGAGAGAGAGAGAGAGAGAGAGAGAGAGAGAGAGAGAGAGAGAGAGAATAAAAAAGAACCATTGATCAGCTGCCTCCTGCACACCCCACACTGGGGTTGGAATCTGCAACCCAGGCATATACCCTGACTGGATTCAAACCGTTACCTTCTGTTCATAGGTCCACACTCAACTGCGGAGCCACACTGGCCAGGCAGTGTCCAGTTTCTTTTTTTTCCGTTTTTAAAAATATATTTTATTGATTTTTTACAGAGAGGAAAGGAGAGGGATAGAGAGTTAGAAACATCGATGAGAGAGAGACATCGATCAGCTGCCTCTTGCACACCCCACACTGGAGATGTGCCCACAACCAAGGTACATGCCCCCGACCGGAATCGAACCTGGGACCCCTCAGTCCACAGGCTGACACTCTATCCACTGAGCCAAACCGGTTTCAGCAGTGTTCAGTTTCTTGATTCTACATGGAAAGGGCAGCATCCTCAGGAAGGGATATGAAAGCAGACATCAAACACTCGGGGAGAGCAGGAGACTCCTGAAACAGAGGTTTGAAACATGCAACTCCCCATCTTCTTGACAAGAAACTAGGTTTCCATTTCTGGGTTTGGAGTCATCCAGACAGCTCCCATCTATTAATCGAGGACAAGTAAAAAGTAGTTCCACTTTTTATTTTCTAAGAACCAAGAAAAAAGAAATAGAAGGTGAGATGTTTTAAAATATGCAGATCACATTTTTCAATGATTCCTTTTGAATCGTTTAATTAAATGTTAATTTAGAGCCTTTAAATTTAACAAATCAATAAAATAGGAACTAATATTTTAAATAATAACAAGCCTTTGAAAATTAAGAAATTTTAAAGAAATACCTAAGATTTTTTTAAAAAAATAAAGAAGAATATCATCTGCTTGATATTACAGTCATAGACTAGCTGATGTTAGTCTGCCTTTTAACATAATAAGATGTAAATAAGATGCAGAATATATTATACACTTAGGTAAACAGATCTTTTTATTTTTGGCACTCTATTAACTATGGTTTATGAAACAACAGATTATGGGCCAAAAGGAAATAATATGTTATTCAGATTAATCACACTTTCCATGAGCTTCTGCATTCATAATCAAGTTTTAATGTCAATATAAACAATACTTTACAATTGACTGACATATGCTATCATTTTGTTCATAGTTAAAATACTACACAAAAATGAAAATGTGAGAGTTTTTTATTTTTTCAAATGTGAGTGAGGTTTTTTTTTAAAGGATTTATTGCAGAGCAATGTAACTCCTAGAAGAAAAACAAAGGAGAATATAATTTCCCTCACCCCACTTTTTTTTTTAATCGCAAAAGACATGCCTGATGCTCCTAGAATTTTGAATAAATATGACAATTTTCTCATCACATATCTGTCATCATTGGTGATCTTTATAAATCAATGCTTAGTTTTCATCTGTATATCTGAGATATGTCCATTCATTTTTTTGTGATTATAATCAGTTAATTTGATACTTCTGACTTGACTAAATGTAGGGTGAGAACAGACCTTCATAAAGATATAAACTATTGAGTAAAAAAATTCATGAATTTCCTATTTGGGATTCATTTGGAAGATACCCAGATATCAACAACCCTATCTAATGACAAAAATTGTTTTTTATTTAATTAAATCTTTATTATTCAGATTATTACATTTGTTTCTCTTTTTCCCCCTCCATAGCTCCCTTCCACCCCTCCCTCTAACCTTACCTCCCTCCCATTGACCTCATCCATAGGTGTATGATTTTTGTCCAATCTCTCCCTGTACACCCCTCACCCCATTCCCCCTGAGAATTATCAGTCCACTCTCTTTCTGTGCTCCTGATTCTATTGTATTCACCAGTTTATTCTGTTGATCAAATTTTTAATTCACTTAATTTTTAGATTCACTTATTGATAGATATGTATTTGTTGTTCATAATTTTTTGGCTTTTACCTTTTTCTTCTTCCTCTTCTAAAAGAGTACCTTTCAGCATTTCATATAATACTGGTTTAGAGTTGATGAACTCCTTTAGCTTTTTCTTATCTGTGAAGCTCTTTATCTGCTCTTTAATTCTGAATGATAGCTTTGCTGGATAGCATATTCTTGGTTGTAGGTTCTTACTATTCATCACATTGAATATTTCTTGCCATTCCCATCTGGCCTGCATCATTTCTGTTGAGAAATCAGCTGACAGTCGTATGGGTGCTCCCTTGTAGGTAATGAACTGTTTTTCTCTTGCTGCTTTTAATATTCTCTTTGTCTTTTGCTCTTGGTATTTTAATTATGTGTCTTGGTGTAGTCCCCTTTGGATTCCTTTTATAAGAGATTCTGTGTGCTTTCTGGACTTGTAAGTCTATTTCTTTTACCAGATGTGGGAAATTTTCAGTCATTATTTCTTTAAGTAGGTTTTCAGTATCTTGCTCTCTCTCTTCCTCTGGCACCACCACAATTCTGATGTTGGTACGCTTGAAGTTGTCCCACAGGCTCCTTACATTATCTTCACATTTTTGGATTCTTTTTTCTTCTTGCTTTTCCAGTTGAGTGTTTTCTGCTTCTTTATATTTCAAATTTTTGACTTGATTCTTGCCTTCCCCTAGTCTGCTGTTAGGTCTTTGTATAATATTTTTTATTTCAGTCAGTGTATGTTTAATTTCTACTTTGTCCTTTTCCATTTCTAGTAGGTTCTTTTTCATCTCCTCTTGGGTCTCTCTAACTTTATCCAACTTTTCTAGGATATTCTTAAAAAATCTTATAACCATGGTTTTGAACTCTATATCCAGTCATTTGTTTCCCTGCATTTCTTTTGTTTGTGATCACTTCCTTTGTCTTAGCATTTTCACTGTGCCGGGAGACCTTCTGTTTTGGATTCAGCCTTATGATACCAGACTTGAAAAACTGCAAAAGCCTCTCTGTTGAGCTTGGGATGGGTGGAGTCTCAGGGCTTAAGGGGATGCTGTGCCTTCCAGTCAGCCCCGCCCTTCACAGCTCCTGAGTCTCACATGACTGGGTAATCGCTGGAGCGGTCCCTGTGCACGCATGTTCTCTTGCAGTGCCTCTAGACTGCTACCCCTCCGGCTCTCCTGTGCTCCGGGACTATATGAGTCTGGGTCCCTAGGGTTTCACCTGAAACTGGGTTTTAGTGGAGTTAGATGTGTTATAGTTGGGAGGGTCTGTCTCCTGCCCACTCGTGAAAGCCAACAGCACAATCAGCTGTCAGTCCTTTGTGCGCCACCAGACTTCTGATCTTTTGCAACTCCCCTAAATTTCCATGCACTTCTCCCTTTTCACAGTCCAAACTCCCCCCATATGAGTTTCGGCTGGATCTGGGGTTTAATGTCTTAGGATAAGGGTTCAATGCTGTTGAGAGTCTCCATCTCCCTCCCGCCAGAGAAAGCAGCCAGGTTCTCCAGCACTCGCTCTCTCCACGCGCGTGTCTCCGTACCTTGGCTTTTTGCAGCTCCTCTGGGTCTCTGTGAGCCCCTGTCTTTCCTTCTAGTTGTAGAATTTCTACTCAGCCAGCTTTCCTGTGATTCTGAATAATGTCTGTTCTGTCTTTTAGTTGTAATTTTGAAATTGTTGTGCGAGGCAGCAGTGTAGGTGTTTACCTATGCCGCCATCTTAGATTCTCTCTCTAATGACAAAATTTGATCATTTGTTGATTTGAAAGAGTAAAAGTGGTTTTATTTCCTCCAAAATCAATTTCCAGACATAAGGTAACTCAGGATTCAATTTAGTCTTTCTCACATTTGTTATTATTCTTTTATTGACAAACAGCTAATACAAAGCAAGTACTTCATTATCACAGCATAAATATAGCCACTCGTCTCTAGATACTGTTAGTTGCATATACATGCAATTAATTAAATCAACTTCAAAATGATACACCACCAAAAAGCCATGCTGAATCAGCCCCTAGATTTTATTTTAATAATAACTACAACAGTGTGTATAAAAACATTGAAATTCTTTTCAAGTGAACAAACATACAGCCATTCATTCATGCTTATGGCAGCCATCCATTTAAAGGAATTAATAGTTATTCATGGTCTAGAATGAAGTTTTTAACACCATCTGTGCCCTAATAGAAAACAAAATGAAACAAGTTATGTTTGAAGATATACTAAAAATATATTATACTCAAATCACATTTGTAATCATATTCTTGCTTCTAAAAATTATTTCCCAAACTTTATATCTGTATATTCTATATGTAGATAATTTAAGTTCTTCTTGACCTACCAATAATTTTTCACAGTCCTGGCATCATTTTCATAATTGTGAGTCTCATTCCATTCTATCATGTTAAATAACCCCCATCTTAATTTTCCCAACCCAAATGATACAAAAGATAGAATTAGTAGCTGCTATATGGGTTTCTTTAAAAATTGTCTTCATGGCCTTAATGTAGATAAGAAATGATAAGAAAACTGTATTTAGGAGAAGACAATATGAGTTGTTTCTGAAAATACCTTGAGACTGTAAAATGTCCTTGGGGAAAAAAATTTCAAGAAGCTCAGAAATCTACATTTTACCTAACAAATGCTATCCCCTCCTCCCCACAATCAGGTTTTCAAATTGAATTAAAAACAAACTTCATAAAATTTGTGACACATAATTTTATGGACTAGGGAATAAAATGAACTACTCTACTTACATGGGAAGTACCAACAGAATCTCCAGATGGGCTTTAAAGTTCCAAGAGCCCCTTATGGAAACCTGTGTCCTTTCAGTAATGGAAAAATATTGAGAACCATTGAATTAGAAGATTTAATTCTGATGATTAAACTGTGTGAGTGTCTTTAGCTTTTTCAGATTTATATTTTAAAATCCTTATGTATCTGTTTCTGCCAAGTTTATAGCCATCCTAAGCTGTTTATCTTCCATATTCCCTTTCGTTTGCTCTAAGAGTCTAAATGAAACACTTTGATCTATTAATGGAATGTAGTTGACCCAGTGCCCTCTCTGTCACAATGTTGATTCACAGCCACAAGAAGCAATAGGCAGCAAGCCAGGCTACAGATAGTGTCTAAACCCTGGGAACAGGTCAAATGTGGTGCTTGCTTAATGGGCCCCTCTGTCTTCAGCAAGCAGGTCGCCTGTCACTGAGGGTACAGCTTTCTCATTGTAGGAATTAGTTGCACACAATTTCCTGTCACCAAGATTCCTCAGAAGGCTGTTTGTGACGGGCATGAGGTACTCTTCTCTCACAACTGAAGAATCATGGGTAATACTGAATCACCTCCCATGCTTAGGGACTCGACCAGAAGAAAAAGGGCAGGGGATTCATATTTAGTGAGCACTCGCCTCTGCTGGGCATTGTGCATATGTCAATCATTGATGTCTCATGGCATCTCAGTCAGGTAAGTATAATTACTCACACTGGTTCACTGATTCAGCCAGAACTCAGCTGGGTTGAGATCCCAGGCCTGTCTAATGTGAGAACTCGTGTTTTCTCCACTTGGCCATTCTGGCTTCTTAATGTTATTCTAGGAATTTTGCTTACGTTACTCACTGACCTGGATTCTTTCCAAAGTCTGCTACCAGCAGGTAACAAGTACCTAATAAAGTGCATTATTTTATTGTCATAAAATTTTTTTTTGCTACAAATGGCTAGTTTGAAAACTATACCAGCAAATGTCCATTTTATTTCTTGCATTTTCTGAAATTTCATAAAAAAATTCAAGCCTTGAATATTTTTTAAAGGTTACAACTTACTTATTTTTAAAGAGGGAGGACGAGAGAGAAAGAGAGAGAAACATCCATCGGTAGCCTGCAATACATATCCTAATGGGGATCAAATCCACAATCTACGCATGTGGCCCGACAAGGAACTGAACCTGCACAACCTCCCATTACACAGAAGGTGTTTTAACCAATTCAGTCACAGGCCCAGGTTTTAGAGTTGTATAGGAACAAATTTAGTGTTCAGATAATGTATTGTTATTCCTCATCTTGGCCTAATGTAGTCTCGCAAAGTCTTAAAGAATCTGAGAGTAATTTCCAATAAAAAATATGTGGATTCTAGATTTTAGCTATTGAAAATTGCACTATGAACATAGGGGTGCATATATTCTTTCTGATTGGTGTTTCAGGTTTCTTAGGATATATTCCTAGAAATTCTAGGGATCATTGGGTCAAATGGCAGCTTAATTTTTCATTGTTTAAGCAAACTCTAAATTGTTTTCCATAGTCACTGTACCAGTCTGCATTCCCACCAGCAGTGTACTAGTGTTCCCTTTTCTCTAAATCCTCGCCAGCACTTGTCACTTTGATTTGTTGATGACAGCCATTCTGACAGGTGTGGGTGATACTTCATTGTCATTTTAATTTGCACCTCTCTGATGATTAATGACTTTGATTAGCTAAGATCTGGAAATAGCCCAAGTGCCCATTAGTAGATGAGTGGAAAAAGAAGCTGTGGTACATTTACATCATGGAATACTATGCAGCAGTAAAAAGAGGGCTCTCTTACCCTTTGAAATAGCTGTAGAAACCTGGAAAATATTAGGCTAAGAGAAATAAGCCATTCAGAGGAAGACAAGTATTACATGATCTCACTCATATGTGGAATCTAATGAACAAAATAAACTGATGAAAAGAATAGATCCAGAGACATAGAAGCATGGAACAGATTGGCAAATCTCAGAAGTAGGTGGGGGTTAGGGAATAGGTGGGAAGAAATTACTGGGGAACTTATATGCATAAATGCATAGCCCATGGACACAGACAACAGTGTGGTGAAGGCCTGGGAATGGTGTGTGGTGGGTGGAGGGGATCAATGAGGAAAAAAGGGAACGTCTTTTTGAAAGATGTAATACCTTAAACAATAAAAACAAATAAAAAAATAAAATTTCAAGGGAATAAATAAATAAAATAAAAATACATTCCCTCCTCCCATCCTGAAAAAAAATGTTGTAAAATGATTTAGAAGAATTAAGAAGGTATGTATCAATAATGACAAAGACTAGAGTTTTCTAAATTGAGGCAAAAGAACTAGAATTTAAGAATTAGATTTTTTTAGATACCCAATGTGACCTGGTCTTTGGAATTGTGAAAGCTGGATGATAAAAGGGCACTAGAATCCTATAGTTCAATATATGGGTGTATATATACTAGAATCCTATAGTTCAATATATAGGTATATTTTGAACTATAGGATTCTAGTGCCCTTTTACCATCCAGCTTTCACAATTCCAAAGACCAGGTCACATTGGGTATCTAAAAAAATAAATGTGTTCTGAAACTTCGCTGAGATTCTGTAACATTCTGCCACCCACAATTTATCATGCTGCTTAAATTTTGTCTTGGACATGCTCTGAGTCATAGTGTGCCACACTTGGTCAGTGGATATTTTCATCCCATATCCCTGGAGTCACAAAGCCCTGTTGGCATTTTAACAAGTACTTTCTAGGTGGGCAAGCACATATATGTATGACTTGGTATCAAGCTAATCTAAGAAGTAACAAGCTAGTTTCTACTGAGCCAGTTAGTCAACATAAAAAATGTAAAATTTTGTAATGAAACATGCAGAATTATGATAAAATTAACTGATCCCTGGTGGATTTTTTTCTCAACAACTGGTGGATCTTAGAATAACCCTTAACTACCATAACCCCCAAAAAGGTCAATTTCTCTGTCAAAAATCAGATTTGTGCCTCTTCTTTGTCCCATCTCCTCTTCCTCCATGCTTTCTTTCTTTCTTTCTTTCTTTTTTTTCAATTTAAAAGTGTGGTGTCTTTATTCTTTTTTTTTCTTTTCTTTTTTTGTTAAATTAAATCTTTATTATTCAGATTATTACATTTGTTTCTCTTTTTTCCCCTCCATAGCACCCCTCCACCCAGCTCCCACCCCTCCCTCTGCCCTTAGTTCCCTCCCATTGACCTCATCCATAAGTGTATGATTTTTGTCCAGTCTCTCCCTGTACATCCTTCACCCCTTTCCCCCTGAGAATTATCAGTCCACTCCCTTTCTGTGCTCTTGATTCTATTATATTCACCAGTTTATTCTGTTGATCAAATTTTTAATTCACTTAATTTTTAGATTCACTTATTGATAGATATGTATTTGTTGTTCATAATTTTTTGGCTTTTACCTTTTTCTTCTTCCTCTTCTAAAAGAGTACCCTTCAGCATTTCATATAACACTGGTTTGGAGTTGATGAACTCCTTTAGCTTTTTCTTATCTGTGAAGCTCTTTATCTGCCCTTCAATTCTGAATGTTAGCTTTGCTGGATAGATTATTCTTGGTT
>PVJN01057414.1:0-12464 GCA_004026805.1 Lasiurus borealis
TCCCTTGGGGTATGAGGTGGCCTGGGCGAGGGGACTGTGGTGGTTTGCAGGCCAGCCACTCCCTCAGCAACCCAAGTGGAGGCCCTTGTATTTGGGATTTATTTATCTTCTACATTTGAAACTTTGTAGCCTGGAGCAGAGCCAAGCTTTCTTCCCCCACAGCCATTGAAACTTTGTTACCTTAAGGGAAGGCCTGGGCTAGCCAGGGTGTGTGGAAAGCTTGGCTTCCTCCTTTGCCAGGGGAAACCCAAGCTTCGCTTCATGGCGGCGGCCATTGAAACGTTATTGCCTTAAGTGGAGGCCTGGGCTAGCCAGGGTTTGTGGAAAGCTTGGCTTCCTTCATCACCAGGGGCAACCCAAGCCTCTCTCATGATCTCTCTGTAGCCATCTTGGTTAATTTGCATACTTGCTCTGATTGGCTGGTGGGCATGGCCAGTGGCCATGGCTTGAGGGTGTAGTGGAGGTACAGTCAATTTGCATATTACTCTTTTATTAGACAGGATAGCCACCTAATATAAACAAATACAAACTATTCTGATTGGGGAAAAAATTTTTGTTCCCTATGGGGTTTTGGACTAGACTAATGGTTTATCCAAAACTTGTACCTTGGGGAGCTTTAGAAAATGCAGATTTCTAGATTTTGTTTTAGATATACTGAATCACAATCAACTGGATGGAGGCCTGAAATTTAGATGAGCTCTAAGGAGCCTTTCTTATTTCTGTGACTATTTCTAGTCACCTGTCAGAAAAAGTAGTATGAATAGTGATTAGAGCATAAGCTCCTGAGCAGAATGTATGGATTTAAAATAGCTTTGTGATTTTAAGTAAGTCTCTGTACCTCAGTTTCCTCATCTGCTAAATCAGGATAATGATAGTGTCCACTCACAGGATACTGTGAAGAGTAAATAAGTAAATGGGTAAAGTGCTGATACATGGCATATATAACTATTAGCTTATTTTTTTAAACTGGAAGAGAATCAATTCATTCACAATACATATTGATTAATGAATGTTTAGAAAGTGGAAGAGAAAGAAATAACTCAAAACCAAATATATCTTGTTTTTACTTTTATATTATTAATCATATTTTAAAATGATTTCAGCTTTAGTAAGCATTATTATACAAACCATATTAATACTTCTTTGTGTTCCAAAGTTATCAAAGCATAAATATGAATATGAAGTTTACTTTTTAGTAATTTATAATAGAATGTGTTGAGACTAAATGAGTCTATTTTGCTGAGATTTCTGTGCAGAATCAGAGCCATCTACTTTTAAAAAAATGTGAAATTATATAATCTGACAAATTTTGATCAATGAATATAGCTTGTGACTGTCATCCCAATCAAGATATAGAATAGTTACATCACTCTGGAAAACTGTCTTATGTTTCATCCCAGTCAGTCTTCAACTGTCGATTGTGACTGTTTTGCAGTTCTGCTATTGCAGGAAAGCTTTGCTGTTCTTGAACTTTATATGAATAAAGTCACACAGTATGGAGTCATTGTATCTGCATTTTTTGCCTACACTTTATGTTTTTGAGAATCATTTATGTAGTTGCATACCTCAGTAGATTTTTACATTTCCATATTTTATTCCATTGTACAAATACATCATAATTTGCTTGTCATTTCTTGTACTGATGGACATTTAGATTATTTTGAGTTTTCATTCTTCAAGTAAACGTCTAGGAGTAGAATTTCTGAGGCATAGGATAAAATATGTTTAACTCTATGAGAAGTTGACAGTTCTCTCAAGTAGTTTTACCATTTTACAGTCTTCTCAGGAATGTGAGAATCCCAGATTTCCCACATAGTGATTTACATTTGACATTTTTATTTTATTTGAAAGTAGTAGTTGTAGAAGGTGAGACAGTATTTAATTGCTCTTTTAATTTTTATATCCCTGGTGAGTGCAAAATGATGTTGAGGACCTTTTCATGTGCTTATTGATCATTTTTTGATATCTTTTTTTGTGACATATCTGATCAAGTATTTTGTCCTTTGGAAAAATTGGGTTGTTTGTCATTTTTAATTGATTTATAAGAGTTAATTGTATATTCTGGAAACAGGTCTGTATAAAATACATATATCCCAAATAGTTTTTCCTAGGATGTGACTTTTTGTTTTCTTCTCTTTTTGTCTTAATTCCTTCACCTTTTTAATTTTTGTCTTCTTAATGATGTTTTCTTAATGAATAGAGCAGTGGTTCTCAACCTCTCTAAAGCCACAACCCTTTAATACAGTTCCTCGTGTTGTAATGACCCGCAACCATAAAATTATTTTTGTTGCTACTGTTATGAATCATAATGTAAATATCTGTGTTTTCTGGTGGTCTAAGGTGACCCTGCTAGCAGTTCTCAACCTATGGGTAGTGAAAATAACTTTATGGTTGGGGGTCACCACAACATGAGGAAGTGTATTAAAGTGCTGCGGCATTAGAAAGCAGCCACTGGAGTAGAGGCTTTTAATTTGTATAAAATCCAATTTATCATTTTTTAGGTTTAATATGTTTTGTGTCCTAATAAATCTCTCTATCCCAAGTTCATAAAATGTTCACCTGTATTTTTCTAGAAGCTTTATAGTTTTAGTCTTTACATTTAAATCTATAATAAGTCTGAATTGTAAAGTTAGTTATGAGGTAGAAGTGATGTAAGTCCTTTGGGTTTCACACATTTATGAAGTCACTTCGTCACATTTGTTGAAAAAGATTTCCTCTCCCCCCACTTTGAATTTCCTTACACTTTTGTTTTAAATCAATGAAGGTGGTTAAAAGGTAGAAACTTTCAGTTATGTGATAAATAAGTAGTGGGTATGTAACATGCAACATGGCAAGTATTAGTAGAGTTAACATTGATGTATGATATATTTGAAAGTTTCTAGGGGAGTAGTAGATCCTATAATGTCTCATACAAAGAAAAGAACATTTTTCCTGTTTTATTTTTGTGTCTATATGAGATAATGGATGCTAACTAAACTTCTTGAAGTAGTCATTTCACAATATATGTATGTCAAATCATTATAGGGTACAATTAAACATACCGAGCTGTATTGCCAATTATATCTCAACTAGAGGCCTGGTGCATGAACATTTGTGCAGGGGAGAAGGGTCCCTCAGCCTGGCCTGCCACCCCCTCACAGTCTGGGAACCCTCAAGGGATGAACTACTGATGGCTTAGGTCCACTTCCCATGAGGAATGGGCCTAAGCTGCAGTCTGGCCTTCCTCTGTGGAAGGCGACCGACCAATCAGGTATATAGATACTTTCCGGAGGCAGCACCAACTCCTTCCTTATTTCTTTCCTCTGTGGTTGGACCACAGAGGACTAAAAGGTGGAAACTGAACTGTGGCCAGGCCTGGGGCTTTTGTAGACAGTGGAAAAAGGGAGAGGGCTGGGGAAAGTCTAGACACATTTCCTTGCATTGTCCTCCCTTCCTCTGAGCTCCTCCCTCTATTTTTTTCTTCTCAAGGTGGAGGTTCGGGCCTTGGACTTACCAGAGCCCAGCGACAGTGGTGTTCAGTCCCCTCACTTCTCAGCTGAACATACAGCCGCCTTGCAATCCAAGCAGGGCTGTTTTCAAGTGATTAAAGCGCTGGGAATCCACAGTTCCCGACCTCTCCTCCCTCAGTTTCCCCCTTGCGATGATTGCAAAGTTCACCAAGACACTGAAGCAGCTCAGTGTAGGGATGGGGGACACAGGCAGGCAGTGTCACTCCCCAGATCAGGGACACAGGCAGACGGCGTCACATCTGTGGCCAGAGATGCAGGCAGGCAGCTTCACCTCAGTGCTGGGTGGGACGTTAGCACTGGGCAGGCCTGGGCGCATCTCCGCTGGGAGCCGAAGTCCCTGCCCCTGTCCCTGCCGCCAGCTCCTGTGCGTGCACAACCCATTGACTGGTCCTGACTCAGACTCTGTAACAGACAAAATGGCATATTACCTCTCTATTATATAGGATTGACCCTGTGTGTAGGTCTAGTTCTGGACTCTCAATTCTGTTCCATTGATGGAATATTTTCCATTCTTTGGCTAATGTAATTAATACTTTTATGATTATATTAAATTTTATAGCATATTTTAAAGGCCTCAAGTAAGAGTTCCCAAACTATTTTCTTTTTCAAAATTGTTTTGGCCATCCTAGTTATTTCAATTTCTACATAAATCTAACATATCACTTGCCTATTTCTATAAAGAGCCTGTTGAAATTTTTATTGAGTTTTCATTGAATCTATATGAAAGCTCATATCTTAACAATAGTGATTTTTTTAGCTCATAAATATGGCATATATATATATTTTTTTTTTCTTAATTTCTCTCAACAATGTTTTCTGGTTTTCAGTCTTGCATAACTTTAATTAAATTTATTCTTATATTCTTCACGTATTTTGTAATATTTCAATACTATTATGCTAGATTTACATTTTTTAAAAAAATTTCCAGTTTCTGTAGCTATTTTAAAAATACAATTGTTGTTTTTTTCTGTTGGCCTTGTATATTGTGACTTTATTAAATTTGTTTATTTTAGTGGCTATTTTATAGGTCCCTTAGGATTTTCAGTATAAGCAATCACATCTTCTACAAATACAAACAATTTTACTTCTTTATTTCCAATCTGAAAACATCCTTTTCTTTTTCTTTTCTATTGCACTGCCTAGAATCTCCAGTGCAAAACTAAACAGAACCCATTAAGAGTGACATTCTTAGCTTTTTACCTATCTTAGTAAACTCTTCACTATTTTACCATAACATTAGCTGTAAGTTTTTCATGGGTGCTCTTTATTAAAATAAGAAAGTTCTTTTCCAGTTTGCTGAGAATTTTGATCATGAATGGATGTTGAAATCTGTCAAATGATCTTTTCTGCAGCCATTAAAATTATATTATTTTCTCATTTTCTCTGTTAGTATAGTGAGTTATATAATTTGATTTTTAAGTGTTAAACCAATCTTCTCTCTTGGAAGAAATAAACAAATTTTATTATGATATATGTATGTATATATACATACATATATTATAATGAATGTATGAATGTATATGTACATTCACGTCTGTATCTTGTTTCTAATTTGCTAATGTTTTAAAATATATTTTTACTGATTTCAGGGAGGAAGGAAAAGAGAGAGATATCAACATCAATGATGAGAGAGAATCACTGGTCTGCTGCCTCCTGCACGCCCCCTACTGGGGATAGAGCCAGTAACCCAGAATCAAACCCAGGATCCTTTAGTCCACAGGTTGCCACTATATTCACTGAGCCAAGCCAGCTAGGGATGATTTGCTAAATTTTAAATGATTTTTATGTCATGCTTATGACAAATATTGGTTTACAATTTTATTTGCTTTTGGAGTCTGTTAATTCTATTTGTTAGTGTTATACTGGCTCAGAAACAAGTATAGAAGTGTTTCTTTCTCATCTCTTCACTGAAATAATTTGCATAAGTTGACAGTATGCAATCCTTTAATGTTTTATAGAATTCTCCAATAATAGCCTCTGGATCTAGAGCTCTTTTCTTGCTTTCTTCTGGGTTAATCAAATAATTTTACCACCCTATTTAATTTCCTCTATAGGCTCCACAGCTTTATGACCTTGTATTTGTTTCTAGTGGAATAGAGTATGCATCCTTAAATGATCACTGTCTATTTACTATTTACCATTTTATGCAAAATATAATGATCATTTAGCCATAACCGGTTTGGCTCAGTAGGTAGAGCATCTGCCTGTGGACTGAAAGGTCCTGGGTTTGATTCTGGTCAAGGACATGTACCTTGGTTGCGGGCACATCCCTAGTAGGGGGCGTGCAGGAGGCAGCTGATAGATGTCTCTCTCTCATCGATGTTTCTAACCCTCTATTCATCTCCCTTCCTCTCTGTAAGAAACAATAAAGTATATATTTAAAAAAACATAATGATCATTCAATAGTATTGACCTACTCCTATTCATTCTTATGTTATTGTTGTCATGTATTCACAATATGTAACAGTTTAAATTGTTCACTTTCTTCAAATCACTTTAGAAGAATAAAAATATAGATATCCACATATTGATCATTTATGGTGTTCTTTATCTTTTCCTATAGATAGGAGTTTAAGTCTTGTACTTTTTTGCTTGCCATCTAAAGGACTTTATAAGCCTTTCTGTGATGTGGGTCTCCTGGAAAACTGTTCTCTTAGTTGTTGTTTTTTAATTTTTTTAATTCTTCATTGATTTCAGAGAGGAAAGGAGAGGGAAAGAAAGATAGAAACATCAATGATGAGAGAGAATCATTGATTGGTTGCCTCCTGAACCCAATGGGATCAAGCCCACAATGCAGGCATGTGCCCTTGACCAGAATCGAACTCAGGACCCCTCAGTCCACAGGCTGACACTCTATCCACTGAGCCAAACAAGCTACAGCTGTTATCTTAGTTTTTATTGGAAATATTCTTATTCCATTTTTTTTTATTTTGAAGGGTGTTTTTGCTGGATGTAGAATTCTGACTTGATAGTTTTGTTTATAATTTCTTTTTTGCACCACATTTTGTTCCTTGAACAGTCCCGAATGATTTCCACTCCTACCTCTCTCTGTTTTCTGCTTACTCTTCCTGTGGAACTCTTGAACTAGTCCTTCAATCACAGCTTAATTCTCATTCCCTTGGTTTCATATCATACTTGTCAGAGAATTCTTGACCATGCTACCAAAAATCAACCTTCTTCTCTAGTTCTTTCTCATTATTCTGTTTACATTCTATATGACACTTTCACAGTCTTTAATTATGTTTTTCTTTCTTTACTTGTGTCTTGTGTTCCTACCTGACTAGCTCCATAAATAATTTTATTCTGCCTGTTTTATTCTCTCCTACATTCTTGGCATTCAACAAAATAACTGGCATCATAATAAAGTCATAATGATGTTTCTCTAATGTAGAATGGATACATCTAAAGTTTCAGGAACATCTAAAGTCTAACTTCGCTAGACTTGAAAAAACAGCGTAGTCACATACTGCTCAACCCTCTAGGACCATCTATTCTGCACACTGTACTCGGGAATATAAATACAAAAGCGATACATCTTCAGGAAGCTTTTTGAAACTCTCTGAGTTAGAAACAATTTTCTCTCCTAGTTTCTGGGATACTCTACTCATCTAGACTACCGTACTTGTTATGATCTACCTAACGCTATTGACCTTTGTAACTCATATATTCTCTCTCCAACCGGACTGTCAGTTCCTTGCAAGCAGGGACTATATTTCCTAACACATATTGGCAATCCTGCAGAAATAACCTTTAGGTCTGCAGAGTTTTTTATGGATACTCTTAAGACATTATTGCACTGTAAATGAATTAAATAGAAAAGTTAGCATTTTTGTTTAATAAGACTCTGGTTCTCTGAGGAAGAAAGCACTGTATAATTCCAAAGTATTTGGCTTTCAGCTGAGCATTAATAAAACCCTAAGTTCCCACCAAGGACATTGTGTCATGTGTGGGGGAGGACTCCTCTGCTCCTTTGCTGCCTTTGTTCTCGTTTAGAGGCACAGCCTTTCTGGTTTATACTCCCTGTAGTTTGCCTCGCAATAAAGTGCCAAATATTTCCTGCCCACGCCTCTGTTTCGCTGCAGAGCATGAAAACTTTAATGGAAAGTAAGAGATCAGGATATTTTTTTAGATGTGTTGGTGATCTCAAAAGTGCCTATTTTTAAATATAAATATTTATGTCTGCCGCCAAACGGAACCTCCATTTATTATGAAGAGAACTTTGATTAGTCTCTGTAGTCAGAAGGGGACCTGTATAAAAAGTAGTTACCATTTATTATGAGAAGATTGATGGAGAACCGTGGAGTGAGAAAAGTCTGAAGCTGGCTTTCATATTCTGATTCCACGCATAAAAGGGGAGATAAGGACTTAAACAACTCATATGCATGCTGGTTGTGATAACTTACAGTCTCTGGGTTTGGGGACTATGGCAACTTTCTCAATCATGCATACCTGTGATATTCAAAGGTGATACAAGCACAGCTCTTTTTTACAGAATAACATTTTAAGACCTATGGTTCTGACAAATTCAGGTTATCAAAAGGCATGTGAGTCTATGGGGCAGTATGTGGGTATGTTGAGATTTGGAGTTACTAGGCTGCAACTTCTTGTATATTTCCAGGCCATATCCAATACTTATAGAATCAGAATCTCCAGAAGTTGTGCCTGTAAACCTACATTTTAACGCCATAACTGGAAGCTGTATCCACACTGTGAAATTTGGGAATCATTGCATATGCCTAAGGGAATAGAGAGTCAACACTTAATATGTTTCATCTCTGAATCATCAGTCTGTACCTGGAAAGTTTTGAGTCCCCTAGATTACTTTCCAAAAAGGTCCCAGAGATCTGTGGCTTTGATACCATTGTGATTAGCTATTTATTTCCCTATAAGTTTCAGGTGAGAGAGAACTCTTCCCACAGCTCACATGGAGGAGGATAAGTAAAACTCACAGGACTGTACAGCTCCCTTTTAGAAACTCTCCATCTATGTCTTTGTATCTCTTTTTTATACTTGTGGTGAATGATCAACTTGGGACTGGAAACTGGTTCTTGATCACTTCCTTTGGATGCCCTGGATTGTGGCCCTCAGATTCACTTTAGTAATCGGGGTGTGGTAAAGCATCTATATCTTAGGACTTCAAGTTAGGGCTTCATCTGGACATTGGGACAGAAATAGTTCCATTTTAACACCTCTGGAATCATAATAATAGCTAATTTATATTGTTCATATGTTATGTGTCAGTCATTCTTTCATGTTTTTCCTTAGTCTTCCCACAATCATATAAGAAAACAGAGGTACAAAGAAGTCAACTAATTTGTATAATTGCACCCATATATCAGGTTGTAAAATTCTTTGAACAATGTGTGCCTTTGACCAGAATCGAACCTAGGACCCTTCAGTCACAGGCCAATGCTCTAGCCACTGAGCAAAACCAGCAAGGGCCAACAATGTGCATTATTTTCCTATTAAGAATTTTGTCTCTTAGAAAATACTGTTCATTCATCATAAAAAAAATTGCTATAGTTGTTTTACAGCTTGGTTTTTACAATGGTAAGACATTGAATTTTGGAACAAAATGAAACAAAACTCTTACTAAGAATTTTAAAATATCTTCTTCATTGAATTCTTATAACAACCTTGTGAAATGGATGGTCTTGTCTTCATGCAGTTGAAGGAAACTAAAGCTAGGAAGAAATTATGTTACTTCCTCTAGATCAGTGGTTCTCAACCTTCCTAATGCTGCAACCCTTTAATACACTTCCTCATGTTGTGGTGACCCCAACCATAAAATTATCTTCATTGCTACTTCATAACTGTAATTTTGCTACTGTTATGAATTGTAAGGTAAATATCTGTGTTTTTTGATAGTCTTAAGCGACCCTTGTGAAAGAGTCATTCGACCCCTAAAGAGGTCGTGACCCACAGGTTGAGAACCACTGCTCTAGATCATACAACCAAGAATGATTGGAGCCAGGATTTCAATCTGAAGTTTAAGATTTTAATTCTGAGTTTCCTTTTCTCTCTGCTCTGCTGGGACACACCATCAAAAGCAGTGTGTTCCATTGTGGGTCTCTGAGCTGTGGCAAATGTTTAAAGTCGTTTTGTTGAAGCTGCTTTCTAACATGTTGACTCTGGCTGAGTCAATATTACAAAGGAATGGGGTTTTAATAACCTCTTTGGAAACAGAGAGCATCTTATTCATCTTAGAATCCCCAGTGTCTGGTTCAAAGTTGATCCTCTATTAATGAACTAATTAAATGAATAAATAAGTAAATAGATAACATTCTTTTAAACTCTTTCATGGGAAGTAAGCTTTCTTGCAAAATAGTTGAATATATGATCCCTCTGAGTATTTACATTTTACAAGATGATACTGAAAGAAGAACCCAAGTGAATGATGTGTAAGTTGTTTTCTGACTCTGCCATTGCAGTAGCTGTGGAGGAGGAAGTGAAACAGGTTTTCTCTGGAGTTTCAAGTTTCATGCAGATAGGACAGCTTACCATCTCCATCTCCCTTGAGAAAGAGTACACTGTTTCTTTGCTTAGGTTACAAAATTTCCAGAACCATTTTATATCAAAAGATAAGTTTTAATAATGTCAGCCACCCATAAATGGAGTAGGCACCTTCTACCATATTCACAGTTATACTTCTGCTAAGAGACTTGTTGACCAGGCTCAGGAAGGAGGGAACAGAATGTTGTGGGTGGGATGGACCAGATAATCGCTAAGATATTCTGTCCCTGAACTTTGGGAGATTCTAGAATTCATTCAGGTGGTGGAAGGATGCAGCTAATGCAGTCTGTCTGTTGTCCACAGGTCTGAGGCGCAATTACAGATGTACCATCTGCAGTGTCTCTCTAAACTCAATAGAACAGTATCACGCCCACCTGAAAGGATCTAAACATCAGACCAAGTAGGTACTTTCATACTTTCATGCTTTAGTGCTTTTGTTTGTGGTTTTAGATGAAGGTTAAAGGCTAACCGTTTTTAATTGTTTCTGCATTTAAACTACATCTCTTTATCTCCAAAGTTCCCTTGATAGTGTTTCTACAGAAGCCTCCCAAGTCTGCTTAGTGCTATTTGAAGAATGGCTTTTTCTCCTTTGGGGGCAAAAATAATGATAGGTTTTCTTCTTTCATTTTCAAGGACAGTTCAGCACATTTTTTATAAACTTCAGGAAACATATCTATAAATAAACAATGTTATCTCTATTTGAATGATGTGCCAGACTTTGGTGTTATGTCAAATCCCACAAATGTCTTCTTCCACTTTCCATTTCTAGATGAATGTTGTTAATTAGTATAGAAACTTAGCAAATCTTATGCTAAGTATTTCCAATTAAATGGAAGCTTATTTCATTATTTTAAAAGAAAGTCTCCTGATTTTAAACCTAAAAAGGCTAATCAGGCATAATTTCACCTACATTTATACTTTGCATCTCTTTAAAAGTGAATGATGTTAGCTTTGAGGGCATTTTTAAAGTAGCTGCTAGGACTGCTAATAAAATCTAACAAAACAGAAAAAAATACACAAGGAATAATATCTCAAAAGTACATAATTTTCCTGAGTGTGATTGTTTTCATTCCTCTCCTATTTATCAGCAGAATCATTTAACAGATTTGACTGTACCAAGGCTTCATAAATAATAAATGATGTATTTAACAAACATTTATTGAGCTCGACTCTGTGTCAGATTCCAAGGTGTGCACTGGGAAATAAAAGATAAATTGGCCCAGCCCTGCCTCTTGTGGAGCTGTCTGCCAGGCGGTAGGTGGGGAAGGGGGTCAGCCATGTAACACAGAGATTCTTCTCTAATACCACGTGGACACCCTAGAGCTTTCAGTACAGGGAGAGAACAACCAGGGCAAGTTTATAGGGGTGTTGGTGCAGAAATTGACAGGTAAGGTCAAAGTTATGGTCTGATGCTGCTCACCATCAGCACCTCATGCCTATTAAGGGATTCATAAACATTTTTTATGGAATGAATGTGTGATTTTAAAGTACGAGTAACAATTTTTCATGCAGGCATGTGAGGAAGGTGCATTCCAGACAAGGAAATTTCTTTGCAAGGATATTTTAAAGACATAGGTCACAGGGGGTCTGATGTAGGTGAGGAAATGTGAGCCTAGATTGGGTTACTGATTCTCAGTCTCTTCATCCATGTTGTGCTGGCCCATGAATCAAAGCCACTTGCATGACTCACTTTACTCTGATCCACCCTAGAGTACTTTTATCAAGGGAATTCTGCAAAAAATTTTTTTCTCTGATTTGTTATAGAGTACCTAGAGTGTTTGTATTGATTATTGGACATTGCTGTCCCCTCCTCCTCCAAATATTCTACTCATCATCTCTCCAACTTTGTAAGGGCACCATATACAATCTAATTAACATGCATCAAATCTATACACCGGGACATTGCAGGTAGCTGGAACAATAAATGGTAATCTTTTAGAGTCATGTATTTATTGCTCTTAATATAGATAATATTAATACATTATCATATAATATATATTTGTAATGTAAAAAGGTAGACAGTGATTTTGAGTGTCATAAATCAGGTAAATAACTAATGCAGACAGTATTTCCAGCTTTGGGAAAATTTCTATCTATGAAAAGTGCTATTTGCACATATAAAACTTTACTTGCCGGAATATGTGTCAGCCTTTTTCACACATATTATCTCATTTAATCCACTTAACTACCTTGAGATAAATACTATTGACCCCTTGTTTTATGTGAGAGCTCTCAGACTCAGGGAAACAAAGCAACTTACCCAATATCACCTTGCCAACAAATGGCAGATCCGGGCCTGAATCTCGCAGTGTGACTCATGCTTCTGCTTCTTCCATTTCACTTAGTTACCACACAGGCATGGGATGAAAGACTGCCAACAGAGAGTACTATGATGAATTTTTACTACTTCCCTGGTGGGATTTAATAATTATATGTGACTTC
>PVJN01057415.1:0-12463 GCA_004026805.1 Lasiurus borealis
TTTTTTTAAATATATTTTATTGATTTTCTACAGAGAGTAAGGGAGAGGGATAGAAAGTCAGAAACATTGATGAAAGAGAGACGTCGATCAGCCGCCTCCTGCACGCCCCACACTGGAGATGTGCCCGCAAGCAAGGTCCATGCCCCCAGCTGGAATCGAACCCGGGACCTTTCAGTCCGCAGGCCAGTGCTCTATTCATTGAGCCAAACCGGTCTCGCCTCGGCGGACCGAGCTCTCTTGTCCTTAAGGAATGACACACGGTGCCTCAATCCTGCAGCCGTTTCCTGGCTCACTTCTGGCTGCACCCTTCCCCACGCCCACCTCACCCTCTGCTCGAGGTGGCTGGTCTGGGGCACGTAGGGGAACCTGAGAGTGTGACCTTGTCCACTTGCAGACGCTGTGCACAGGGGAGGAGTCGTCTTAGGGCTCGAGCCTGTACCGGAAGGGAGGGTGGAAGGACGAGCACCATCTCTCCTGCGGTGAGGAGAGTGGCAGCACCCTCGTCCCGTTCTGGCAGGCAGCACAGCCACCTAGCAGGTCCAGGTAAGGCTCTCTCCACTGATAGAATGCCCCCTTACTCCCTCACCCTATTCAAATCCTAGCCAGATTCAAGGCTGGGTTAATCATCTGTTTCTGACACCCCCCCGGAATCTTCAAGGGCCCGATTCTTAGAACTGTGGTGGTACTGGAGTGTTTGCCTAACTGGACATAACTACTTCCTCCTTGCCGCAAGTGTTGGCAGAGTCACCCATCTCACTTTCTGGAACTTACCAGCGACACGCTGTACTCCAGGCGCCTGTTGGTATTGTCCCGGAGGAAGAAGCTCAGGGAGATGAAGGACACAGCCAGGATGGAGAATTTCCACAGCGTCATGGTGCTGGCCGGGCCTGGCCCTTGGCAGGAAGTGAGCGGGAGTTGTTGGATCCTGGGTGAGAGAAGCCGGAGATCTCTTCTTATTGCCTGTGGCCTCCCCTCCCTTCCCCCATCCTTGTTCCTGGACACCTCTGCCAATTTACTTCCTAAAACTTTTCCACCCATTTCACACACACACACACACCCTCCCATGTAGCCATTGAAGGAGAGACAAAGGTCATGGAGTTTGATTCTACTCAGCTGCTGCCTTCTGCAACCTCTCTCTGGGTTTCCAGCTAGAACTGGAGCACATTTAGTTTCGCTGCTTGGAGTAGTGGCCCCACTGGAGGGGATGTGTTAGCTCCCTGCAATCAAAACTTGAGTTAACGTCTCCACTGGGGGTTAGTGCGGACAGATGATGAGGTTTGGAATCAAGTCAGAAGGACCAAGCGAAACCTCGGCAGGTCTCCCCTGCTGCCTCCTACCCTCCACCCCAATGACGCTCGGATGGATCATCCCACGTTCCTGTCTGCAGCTGGGCAGGTGTGAACTGACACAGGGGTGCTGAGAATAATCTGGTGAAATGGACACTAGACGACTGGACCGGAAGGAAGAATAGAAACCTAAGAGTGGCCGGGAATTCCCAATCCTGCGGAAGTCTCTGGACCAGGTTTGCAGCGTCACCGCGACCGGAGGAGGCTTTGTGTCTAGAGAGAATGTGGCTTGAGAAACCCCTCAGAGAGCAGGGACTTCTCTGAAATGACACAGAGAGAAAAAAACTTCACTGCTGCAGGGTGGGAGCCCAGCGTGGCTCCTCTGAGGCAGCAGAAACTAGCCACCCTCCCAGGAGACCCTCCCTGACAACCATTGTTCACCCTGAATGGGGGACTGGTCACATCAGGCACCTGCTTCTGGATACGGCGGGAATAAGGGTTGAAAGTCCAGCTTTCCGGTCTGGTCTCAACCCGGAAGATGAAAGTTAACTGTCTGCTTGAATGAAATGGACAAGGGTGGATATAGAGTGATGCCTTCCCTATTAGCCCCATATAGCTCCTGAAGGAACCATCCATGTCACAGAGTGTCCACTTATAGGGCATGTGCCCTGACTGGGAATCGAACTGGTGACCTCCTTAAATGGGTGTTTCCCTTCCCCCAGTTTATAGTTACCCAAGTACATGTCTGTAAGGTGCTGTGGTGGTGGTGGTGGTGGTGGCGGTGGGGTGTCTGGGGAATCTTACAGGATTTGTGTCTCAGGGACCTTCCTTCTTTGATATTTTACTAACTTTTTTTTTTTTTTTTTCAGTTTGGCTATGAGCTCTCACCTGCCCACCTCTTACATCAGTGCACATGGACCTGAAAATTGGCCGAGATCCAAACCCAGGCAAGGGATTGACTTATCGGGGTGACTGTCCTCAACCTCCCGCCCCCTCCATTTTTACCTTTTGTGGCTGTCATTTCCTTACCTACTCTACCCACCGTGCTGCTGTCCTGTTAACCTCTTTTAAATCCTTGTTTCCCACAACGACCTGAGTACGTATCATGAGCAAGCCGGTCCCAAATCCTACCTTGCTGTCCATTTCCCCAGATGACTCTCAGCATCCCTGTGTCAGTTCACCCCTGCCCGGCTGCGGACAGGAACGTGGGATGATCCATCCGGGCGTCATTGGCGGAGGGGAGGAGGCAGGGGGAGGCTTCAGATTGCCGTCCAGGCACGACAAGGGTGGGAGGTGGCGAAGGAAGGCGTGGCCAGGAAGCCCCAGGCCTCAGGGTGGTTCTGGGAGTTTAAAACGGGCTTAGGTCACCTGCCAGGGGCACCCTCCCTCTGGCCAGATCGGGCTCTCCACCAGCTGGGACCGTTCTGTGGAGAGCGTGGCCTTTGCCATCAGTGCTGTGGTGGGTCCTGTGGCTGCCTGATGCTCAGAGCTTCTACCTCCTGCCCGTATTTGGTCCCCCCCACCCCTCCCCTTGTTTCTGTCCCCATATCCTGTTTCCAGGCTGTTCGGCTCCTGCATCTACTTGGATTACAGCTCACGGGGGTACACTGCCTGGCTTTTGATGTGGGTGCTTCCCAAATACCCCTCTTTTATATATATATATGTATATATATATATATATATATATATACATATATATATATACATATATATGTATATATATATATGTATATATATATATATATATACATATATATATATATATTTTTTTTTTTTCTATTATTGACTTTTTACAGAGAGGAAGGGAGAGGGAGAGAGCGTTAGAAACATCGATGAGAAACATCCATCAGCTGCCTCCTGCACGCCCCCCTACTGGGAATGTGCCCGCAACCAAGGTACATGCCTTTGACCAGAATCGAACCTGGGACCCTTGAGTCTGCAGGCCGACACTCTGTCCACTGAGCCAAACCAGTTTCGGCCCAAATACCCCTCTTAGAGTTTTCCTGTCCTTTTCTCCTCTCCCCGCCTTAATGGGTTATAGCCAAGCTAGTGAAAACTAGACACTGCACATGAGCTGAGCTCAGGACTTAGATTTTTCTGGAAATAAAGGTCTCATAGCCAAACTGAACAAAAAAAAAAAGTAAAATATCCAAATGTTTTCCTATCAGAAACCTATATTACCTAATCCCAGAGATACGACGGCTGGACAGGAGCTATCAGAGATCAGAACAAACGATTTTGAGGAATTTGGAGGCTGTTTGAAAAGGAATACCTGACCTGTTGGGTGACCATGGAGAAGAGGACTCTGCCTGACCAGAAAGGGGTCGATTAGTGTGCATCGAATGAGCATCTTTATTGGGAAATGAGACCACGGAGCACACGCACTTGTGTTTCTTTCCTGCCACACAGGAAGTTCCGCCTTTAATGAGTCCATTTCTGCTGGTGGAGAGACCCCCCCGTCCTGTTGTGTGATATGAACATCCATCAGTCCTAACCCACGTGCTCCTCCTGTTTCTGTTTTGAGTCTGGTGTTCCTGCTCCAAGCAAGGGAAGAAGAATTCCGAATGGTTAGCCAGGAAGGCTCTTCACAAGCCGCCTCGTCCACCGGTGGTTCTCTCAACACGCTGCCTCTCAACACGCATCTCTTCTTCTGAACGGGACAATCCCGAAAGGACCCAACTTCAACATTTTAATGTCTTGTTGGTCTCACCTCCGTAGACCCCAGCCTCCGATCTGACCTCTCCCCGAACTGCTGCTGGTGGCTTCCCCACTGATCACGTAAACCTGGCGTGGTCCAGAGGCGGATGTGCCTGACCACGATGCCGGAGGGAGCCGCGGCGGTCACCAGCAGCCTCACGCATTTCACCCTCTTCCCCGGCCTGGGGGACAGCACCCGCTGGTCCAGCGTGCCGTCGGCCACCAGCCCCAGCAGCGTGTAGTCGTCGCAGTCCAGGACCCTGTTGGTGGCGTCACAGCCCAGTTCTACCTGTCCCTCCCCGAGCCGGTCCTGGCCTCCCGGGTCGGAGCCCGTCAACACCTGAACCCTGGACACGAGGGCGGCGACGTCCAGGACCACAGTCAGGTGGCTGCCGGGCTCAGCAGGCTCCGTGTGGAAGAAAGTCTCGTTCAGGCTGTAGGCCTGTGAGGGCTCCGAGCCGTTGGCCGCCTTCAGGCTGGTGTGGACGGCGGCAGCGGGGTTGCTGGGCGGGCCGGTGTCGTCCCCTTCCTCGAAGGAGGAGGACGAGTCGCCCGCCCGCCGGAAGAGGGAGGGCAGGAACTCGATGGGCGTGTGCTCCATCAGGTCCTGAAAATGGGAGAGGAGGCAGCTCCCCGGCAGATCCCGGTAGAAGAGGAGGAGGAAGCGAACCAAGCGGGGCAGGTCTCCCGTCCGGAAGAGCTTCCCGGTGAGTGCCGGCGGGGAGAACTCCAGGGTCAGCCAGGGCCGGTGGGCCCAGGCCGACGCGGCAGTCACAACCTGGGTGACGAATCCGGGGGCGCACCTCACCGCGTCCTCGACCATCAGGAAGTAGTCGGAGTGCCGGGTGGCAAAGTTCATGAGGAAGGCCGAGTCCATGTTCTGGGCGGCGGCTGCTGCGTGGCCAGGAGGGTCAGGAAAGGTCCCGTCGGGATCTCTCCAAGGAAGGTAGCTGGCGAGAGGCGTGGTGATCACCACCAGCTCTCCGGCCTGGAGGCGCGGCCGGAACGCGGAGGAGAGGTCGTCGATCATCTGCACGAGCCACCGGGGGTCGGGGCCGGCGAGGTGGACCAGAACCGTGAAGTGTTTCCGCTCAGAGGAGGAGGAAGCCGAGAAGAGGGACCGCAGGGTGGCCACGAGCTTGCTCCCTTCCGTTCGCTGCCCCGAGGAGATCCCTATGGTCAGCAGTTCTAGGGTTGGGGAGGAGAGAGGACCGTTGTCAGCTGACGGAAGTGAGAAACAGGGTTGCTACGGGTGAGGTCGTAATAATACTCGCAGGTCTTTCCAGACACCAACTTCATATCTTTCTGTGGTTATTGTCCATTTTTCTCCCCTAGGCCCACAGATGGACTATTGTTAGGGGTTCAGGGGTTCATAATCTGGTCCTAAGTTGTGAATTAAAAAAAAAAAAATCAGCTGAGACCAGTTTGGCTCAGTGGATAGAGTGTCGGCCTGCGGACTGAGGTGCCAGGTTTGATTCTGGTCGAGGGCATGTATCCTGGTTACGGGCACATCCCCAATAGGGGGCATGCAGGAGGCGGCTGATCGATATCTCTCTCATAGATGTTTCTAACTCTATCCCTCTCTCTTCCTTTCTGTAAAAAAAATCAATAAAATAAATAAAAAAAAAATCATTATCTTTGAGAAACTATTGTTGGAGAAATGAAGATGACAAACTAAAAACATTTGCATTTCTTTCTCCTCCACCAGAGTCCCACTGAAAACCCAGAAAGCTCGCCATTAGAGAACTGTTAATATGCGCAGGATTCCTAGAAGAAAGACTTATGGAACGGGGATGGTGAAAAAGTCTAAGGAGGAGGATTCATCGTTCAGAAGACACACCGAGAAGACAAACGCACTGATGTAGTTTCACGCTGAGAGCCTCAGAGGGATTCTAAGTCCGAGCCACCAAACGAAAGGTATGAGCCCTGGGATGGCCACCTGGATCATCAGTCACAGGATGGCTTCTAGAACCACTGGACCGATGGCCACTCAGGGGCTGGCTATGGCACCGTCCATCACAGGCAAAAGTGCTACGATTTTCTAAGTCAAGTGGAAGGTCTGCCTGGGAAGAGCCTGCCTATGGGTGAGTCCTGGGCTGGCGGGAACCCCAGGACGGGAGCAAGAACTCTAGGCAGCAGCAGGAGGAGAGGGCAGAGCTGACGGTGGCTTTTGCCTCTAGGTCAGTGGTTCTCAACCTGTGGGTCGCGACCCCTTTGGGGGTCGAACGACCCTTTTACAGAGGTCACCTAAGACCATCGAAAAATGCAGATATTTACATCGCGATGCATAACAGTAGCAAAATTTCATGGTTGGGGGTCACCACCACATGAGGAACTGTATGCAAGGGTCGCAGCCTTAGGAAGGTTGAGAACCACTGCTCTAGGATAAAGCCCTGGGTGTGGCTTCCTGAAGGTGACATGGAGACCTGGAGAGGCATCTGTATAAACTCACTCATTTCACGTTTCAAACCACTGAAATTGGATCCTCTCTCGAGGCTCAAATTGTCCTATCTTTTGCAAACAGCCTTTTGAAGTTGGATCTTGAGTCTTTATTTATTTTTAAAAAAATATATTTTCTTGATTTTTTTACAGAGAGGAAGCGAGAGGGATAGAGAGTAACGTCGATGAGAGAGAAACATCGACCAGCTTACCTCCTGCACACCTCCTACTGGGGATGTGCCCGCCACCAAGGTCCATGCCCTTGACGGGATTCGAACCTGGGACCTTTCAGTCTGCAGGCTGACACTCTCTATCCACTGAGCCAAACCGGTGTAGAGCTGGCTCTTGAGTCTTTTTGATACAACTTTTGTCATTTTTTTAAAGGCTTACTTGCTATCTGATAGGACATTTCCTGCCTTGGACCTGGAATCAGCCTGGTTATTTTCAGCGGAAAACAGTATTTATGTAACAAATACTCATTTCTAGGCCATTGAATAGAGCCAAAATATGTATTTCTAAAAAAAGAACATCATGAGTTCATGCTGATACTTCATAGCGCATTTAACTTAAAAAGGTACAGCATCATAGCCAGTGAGGTTTATATAAAGTGGGACTATTGCTAATTGAAAAATAAAAAAGCATGTCATTTTAAAGAAAAAAGTAGTTTACTTAGCATTCTTGTGTTACTGTTTTTTAAATTTTACTGATTTGAGAGGGAGGGAGGGAAGGAGGGAGAGAGAAGCCTTGATTTGTTGTTCCACTCAGCCATGCATTCATTGGTTATTTCTTGTATGTGCCCTGACCAGGGATCGAACCTGCAACCTCTGCATATTGGGATGACACTCTAATGGGCCTGGGCTACCCAGCCAGGGCAGAGTTCTTGTATAATAAGTAAGGCCGACATTCTTCAGCCCCCTTGAACTTAACGGTATTTTATTAACATAATAGCTTAATCTTGCCCTTTGAATTCTAAAACTGTTGGAGGCAGAAAAAGTTTATTCTGTGTTAAGATTTATTTATTTTTTATCATTGCAACATATGAGGATCCAGTGAGTGTCATAGTCCAACCTCAGGAGGGTACAGTCCCCAAAGGGAAGCTTGCCGAGGAGGGGGATCGACCAAGTCCAACTGAGCTGACAGGTCAGAGGCAACATATTGTCTCTATAGACACAGATCTGAGCAACCGCTGCCAGCCTGGTTCGTTACCGTGGCGGGAAAAGGACCCTGCAGGGGTCAGTGAGGACCACAGACTGGTCTAGCTGGAGCTGTATTTGGAGAGCAATCGGCCTCTCGATGGTACTTTGAGCTGTGAGACTGGGTGAGGTCACCAAAGGCAGTCCAGACCAGGACCGAACTCTGGGCACCTCAACATCTAGATGCCGGAGAGAGAGAGACAGAGAGGATCAACCAGCATAAGACACTGTGGATCAGTCGAGGGAAGCTGAAGGAAAACCAGAGCTTGGGATCCCGGAAGCCTCCGGAGAGAGTGTCGTGACAGGAGAGAGTGTGGTCTACTGTGTGTCAGAGGTCAGGGGTCCCCGCTCTCCACCTGCCCGTCCTGCCTCTACACGGTCTAGACCCCTTGTGCACACTCACTCTTTTTCCTCGGAGGAGTTCCCATCAAGACGTAGGAGTTGGCGTTCTGGAGCGGCTCTGAGTTTTTCTGCATGTCTTGGAAGGTCTGCAGGTGGTGTGTTCTACCGGGTTTGAACTGCATCCGGGCTCTCTGCCAAGCTACCAGCTCCTTTTCCTCCTGAGAAAGAGAGTGAGTTGCAGCTCTGAGTCCCGCCCTCCGAGAAGCATGGCTGGGTAAGTTCTGCTCTCGGTGTCACATAATACAAATGTCTCCAGTATATTTTATTGATTTTTTACAGAGAGGAAGGGAGAGAGATAGAGAGTTAGAAACATCGATGAGAAAGAGACATCGATCAGCTGCCTCCTGCACGTCCCCTACTGGGGATGTGCCCGCCACCCAGCTCCATGCCCTTGACCGGAATCGAACCCGGGACCCTTCAGTCCGCAGGCCAACGCTCCATCCACTGATTCAAACCGGTTTCGGCATCAGTTTCTTCTTTATCTTCCAATAAAAGTCCTCCCTTGGGGATTCTGGTACAGGTTGTGAGGTCCTGGGACAAAGGGAGTCCAGATTACATGTAGGGAATGAGATGGTCTCCGTCCACACCGTTCTTTCCCCCCCCAGTCATCTCTCTGACTGGTCTGATGTGGGCCACGTAATCCCATGAAGGGCATAGCATGTGCTAGGGATGAGAGGAGACACAGGGATGCCACTGCAATGTCCCAGTCTGAACTCTTCACCCTCCGCCCTAACCGGTGTGGTTCCGTGGATAGAGCGTCGGCCTGCGGACTCAAGGGTCCCAGATTCGATTCCGGTCAAGGGCATGTGCCTTGGTTGCAGGCACATCCCCAATAGGGGGCATGCAGGAGGCGGCTGATCGATGTTTCTCTCTCATCGATGTTTTTAATTCTATCTTTCTCTCCTCTCTGTAACAAATCAATAAAATATATTAAAAATAAAAATAAACTCTTCACCCTCCAAGTTAATCCTCCCTGGCTTTTTTTTTTTTTCCCCCTTTTCTGGGTTCTGGTGAAATTTTTCATCCCCTTACAGTTTTTTCTGGCTTGGAAAAATGACTTAGTTTCTCTGAGGTTCAGCGTGTCCTATGGAATAAAATGGGGATAAAAATGTGTAACTTTGAAACCATAGGAAAGAAGTGTCATTTCTTCCCAACCCTGAATTCTTTCTTCCAGAGTGCCGCCTCCTTTATTGCCCCATCCAAGACAAATATGTTGGGTCCTTAGGCTTTATTATCTTTTTTCTTTGAGTGTCTACAATGTTAGTGAGTTGCATACAAACGGACACTTAGAGTCTCCTTTTTCTCAGTCCAAGGACTTCAACTTTGCCTGACCCACTCACCAAGCTTCTGGTACTCACCAAGGACAGGAAACTTGTAGTGTCAAAAGGGTTTTCTTTGATGAAGAAGAAGACCGAGAACAGTGCTGCCGCAGCAGAGACGAGCACGCACAGGACATCTCTCATGGTTGCCGGGTGGGAAGGACCTACAGCGGCTTCTTCATCTGTGACCATGGGTGTACACTCAGATGTCTGCATTCACACTGTTGAGAAAAGTTACCATTTGACAGTAAATTTTTTTAAAATTTTATTTTTATTGACTTCAGAGAGGAAGGGAGAAGGAGAGGGAGAGATAGAAACATCAATGATGAAAATCATTGATTGGCTGCCTCCTGCCTGCCTCCCACTGGGGGAATTGAGCCAGCAGCCTTGGCAGGTGCCCTTTAACCGGAATCAAACCCAGGACCCTTCAGTCCGCAGGCTGACGTTCTATCCACTGAGCCAGACTGGCAAGAGCTAACAGTAATGTGTTTTGTGAATCAAGAAATGTTTGGATAAATAATAGAGAAATATTATTGTTTTTTTTAAAGACTTTTCTTTAGAGAAGTTTTAGGTTCACAGCAAAATTGGAGGAAGGTATAGAGATTCCCCAAATATCCCATACCCCCACATGCACAGCCTCCGTCATTAACACCACTCACCAAGCTAGTGCATTTGTTATAACCGACAAACCTATGTCCACACGTCACCATCACCCAAAAGTTCGTTTACATTAGGGTTCACTCTCGGTGGAGTACATTCTAAGGGTTTGGACATGACTTTTATCCATCAGTATAATACATATATTTTCACTGCTCTAAATATCCTCTTGAGCTCTGCCTATTCATCCCTCCTATTCCAACCCCAGCCTGGCCAGGGGGACGGGACATGGGCGGTTGGCCAGCCTGCCTGCTGGTCCAACTCCTGCCTGGTCAAGGGGACAATTTGCATAGGAGCCTTTTGTTATATAGGAGATACACTGAGTGGCCAGATTATTATGCGTTTGGAGATCATCATCATCTGGCCACTCAGTGTATATTCGTCAAATTCAGGAAGATTTTGGCCATTATTTTTTCAACTGTTTTCTCTCTGCCCTTATCTCTCTCTTTTCCTCTGGGATGCCCACGATGGGCATCTCTCTGCTTGAATAGGGACATCCATTTTTCTTCTGCTCTCAGACATTAGATCCCCTGGTTCAGTTTTCCTGATCCTCCAACTCAGTGGTTCTCAACCTTCCTAAGGCCGAGACCCTTGCATCCAGTTCCTCATGGGGTGGTGACCCCCCCACCATGAAATGTTGCTACTGTTATGCATCGTGATGTAAATATCTGCATTTTCCGATGGTCTTAGGCGACCCCTGTGAAAGGGTCCTGCAACTCCCCAAAGGGGTCGCGACCCACAGGTTGAGAACCACTGCTCCAACTCATAAACAATAAATCATGGGTCTTGGCTTTCTCATTCTCTATAATTTTATGGGACAGTCCCTCTTAATAAATCTCTCTTTTTCTACATACCCTATTGGTTTTCTCCGGAGAACCTAACAGGCGCTTACAAAGGACCTATGATTGGGATCAAGTTAGAGAGATCCAAGAGCGGCCATCTTCCTTTTCTGAGAGGCCCTTCATCCCTCTCCCCCCTCCCCATTCCCCCCGGGGGCTTGTGAAGAGGCATCAAGGAAAGAAACCATGTTATCACCTTGACTGGAGCTGTCCTTCCATCTCAGATTTCTTCTTTTCTGGGGACACAGAAAGAACTCAGCTCCACACTCCCAGAGTGTTGAGGACTTTTCCCCCAAAGTCAGCAGGAGAAAATAAATGTAATGTTGTGGGGGAGCAGTGGAGAGGCTGGGATGGTGGGGGGGCAGGAGATGCATCTGAGGCCAGACACCGCTTGGTCCCTTGCTCTTCTCAGAGGACACCTGCCCTGGCAACCATTGTTTGTCCTGACCGCTCCACCTTAACACCTAGCAGCATAGTCCTCGGCGAGGGTGCCCCCAGCATGGGGCGGGGGGGGGGGGAAGTCCCCGCTATCAGCTTCCCGCGTTTCATTCATTAATTTATCAGCTTCCGGCGTTTTATCTATCTATCATCTATCTATCTATCATCTATCTATCTATCTATCTATCAGCTTCCCGGTATTCCTATCTATCTATCTATCTATCTATCTATCATCTATCAGCTTCCCGGTTTTCCGCTATCAGCTTCCCGCGTTTCATTCATTAATTTATCAGCTTCCGGCGTTTTATCTATCTATCATCTATCTATCTATCTATCTATCTATCTATCTATCAGCTTCCCGGTATTCCTATCTATCTATCTATCTATCTATCTATCTATCTATCTATCATCTATCAGCTTCCCGGTTTTCCGCTATCAGCTTCCCGCGTTTCATTCATTCATTCATTCATTCATTCATTCATTCATTAGCTTCCCGCGTTTCATTCATTCATTTATTTATTAGCTTCCCCGGTTTCGGACCCCGATCCAAGGCTGCGGACTGTGCCTGCGCCAACATTTCTCTTCCCAATAAAAATAGTTTTATTGACATTTCCCCCAAGTATCCAGGACCACACAGGTTCAATGTCAAAAAAAATTGAGTCATTTGCAAAAAAAATAAAAATCAAATAAAAATCAAGATTCCCCAGAAGTAGTGATCTTTGGTTAACATCTGGAGAAGCAACAGAACGGACCAACGGAGGCAATGCCTTTCTGAAAACAGGAAAAATCTCTCTGTAAAGCGTGCAAATCGCGGGGATTCGCAGGACCCGGAAGCAGCGCCACCTCCCAACCGGCCGCCGGGTGGTGACGTCACCGCGTCGGCGACCGCCGCCGATTGGCGCCCGAGGATGACGTCACGCCGGCGCGACGCCGCGCCCCCGGATGAGTCATCGCGAGAGCGGCGGCGGCGGCGACGTCCTGCGGCGCGCGCGCGGGATGGCCACGGAGCCGGGCGGCGCTGTCCCGCGGCGGCCCCCGGCGCCGGCTCTGGAGCCGCCGCAGACATGGCCCGGGGGGGTCCCGGCCCGCTAGGGCGGCCTCGCCCCGACCCGGCCGCCATGCCCAAGCGAGGGAAGCGCCTCAAGTTCCGGGCCCACGACGCCTGCTCGGGTCGAGGTGAGAGCGGCGGCGGG
>PVJN01057416.1:0-12463 GCA_004026805.1 Lasiurus borealis
CACCCCCCCCCACCAGCCTGATCATTCACAACTGCTGTCCAATTCTGGCCTGATTACCCCCCAACAACCCAAGCTTCCAGCCCCTCATTTTTTTCTTATTTTTTAGCTCCCCCTTGAGCCAAGTCCAGGGCTGGCCAGGACAGGCAGGAAGCTTGGCTTCCTCTATCACTGGGGCAGGTCAAGCCTCCTGCTTGCTCCAGCTCTGTGGCCGCTACCATCTTGGTTGGGTTAATTTGCATACTTGCTTCTGATTTGCTTGTGAGCATGGCTTGTGGGTGCAGTGAAGGTATTGTCAATTTGCATGTTTCTCTTTTATTAGTGTAGTTTCCTTAAATAAGCATAGGTCTCTACTTTTTCCATTTCCTTACATCATTTCTCATTCCCCTAGTCCACCTGTAGGTAGACAAGATTAGTATTTTGGTGAGTGTTGTTAATCAATTTACTTCATGCTAATACATATCTGTGTGTGTGAATAAACATGCACACTTTGGAATTTTGTTTTATTAGTTGTGGTTATTTAATTGCTTATTTTAAAACTGAAAAAAGCTATCATAGTATACATTTTCCTCTCCACTCTTTTTCTCACTTAATAACTTATGTAAATTTATGCATATTTAGTTACATAAGTTATTTTTCATAATATTTGATATTATGAACAGAACCCATTTTAATAAAATTTCTTATCAGCATTTATGCTGTTTCTAGTTTTTGCAGGCACAAAAATATAGAATTTGTCTCATTCTTATTTATGATTTAAAGTACCACTTTTATATGATTCATCCTTGTTACTCTAAACATATTTAATATTTTGCTTCTATGCAGTGATGGATACCCAGGAATTATAATTGCAGTATTGTAATGTATAGATATTCCTATTTTGACCAAATAATGCCTGGTGACCATAGATAGTTCTATAGTGTTTTTGTCTAAAACTCCAAATAGAAAGGCAAACTGGTTCCTGTATTTATTCATCCTCACCAAGATTTTACATTTTCCAGATTTATATGTTCCTAAAGTTTTTTTTTCCTTTGTGAGTGTTTTTTTTTTAATCCTTCTCAATCTTTCCTCATAGGATAGCCTTCTCCATTTCTTTCAGTAACTTTAAATTTTATCTTTTAATTTAGAATCCCATTTCTGTATATATTTTTATTTTCAACCTTAGAGTGATGCAGTTTCCCACAATTTCTACTAAATAGTATATCTTTTACCCTTAGATTTGTATTGTTACACTTTTTTTATATTAAATCCTGTATTGTATGCACACTTTGAGTGTCTTTCTCTCACTTAATTTATTGAATTGCTTTTTTTATCAAAACCACAACATTTTACCCCTAAGATTTGTCTAATCTACAAATATAGGAGGGCAAGTGCACACTTTTTTCTCTTAGAGCTTTCAAAGTTTAGTCTTGCTATTATAGAAGCTTCTTTGTTTATATACACTTTAGATTTAAATTTTTCAAGTTTTTAAACTGTTCAACCAGAATGGTTGGTAAGACTACAATTTATGGCTAAATTTTTAGGGGATTGACCTATGTATGATATTAAATTATTTTACCTGAGAACTTGTGATAATCTTCCATTTATTCAAATCATCTTCAATGTCCCTTACAAGAATGTTAAATTTATTCCTTAAGTAAGCCAATTCTTAGATGCTTTATAGGAATTCTTCTCAACCAACAGAAAATATTATGAGTAATTTTATATATGTAAAATGGGAAAATATTGTTCTTTGGAGGTGTAGTATGCAAGAGACAGAGTTCATCTTAAACATATAAACTGTATTGAGTAGTTTATAGTTCCTTTTACTTCCAGTAATAAAGAAAATTTCCATTCTATGGGCTAGAGCAGTGGTTCTCAACCTTTCTAATGCTGCAACCATTTAATACAGTTTCTCATATTGTGGTGAATCGTAATGTAAATATCTGTGTTTTCTGATGGTCTTAGGCGACCCTGCTAGTGGTTCTCAACCTGTGGTCACAGCTGTAGAGCCTAAGACCATCAGAAAACAGGTCACGACCCACAGGTTGAGAATCGCTGGGCTAGAGTATCTTTAGGCTCAGAAAAAAAATTTCCTGAAGCAGCCAGCATTTTAGTTTGAAAATATTCACCTTTGACAGAAACCTCCCAATATATATGTATTTGTTTTCCCAATTGCCTAATTTGTCTTATTCTTACCAATGCCAAAATTTGTGAAACATTTCATGTGGTGAAATACAAAGGCAACAAATTTCATCCCATGCATTTGAGATTGACACTGTGTTACATTAACAGCCTCTCTACCAGGTCTTGTTCTTTCATTGATGAATGGAGATGAGAATTACTCACTTTTTCTACCTATTGGAGGAACCTATTTACCAGATCTCAGAATCTAGAATCAAGAGGAAATGTCATTTAAACAGACTATCAAGTTCTGTTTCCTGGTTTAGTTCTAAATATGATTGTAGCACAACAGAAATTATAAATGAACAACAAACAAAACAAAAAAACTAAGAAGTTCCCATGTCAATCAGAAAGAATTTTCTTGGCTTGAGTAAAACTTGTAACAATATATAGATGCCATGAAAAGAGGGTTTTCAATTATGTTGTTCACTGCAATATTCCTAGCGACTTGAAACATACAAAGTATATATTACATGGTCAATACTTTATAATTAAATGAACTGCTTTTTTTCTGTGTGTTAATTATAAAAACAGTGCTTGAAGATACTCACCAATGCTAAAACTGTTGGTAAGCATACCTATCTTCCCAAATGTTTTTCTTTATAATGTTATAAAAAAATAGAAGGAATTTTCAACAAGCCTAGCTCATCCAATTTGTATTGCATTCATTTATAAATGATAACATGAATATTGCACTGAGCAGATATCTCTAGGACTCTCATATTTAATACTTCAGAAACTTTGTTATTTTTCTATGTAATTGTAATTAAGAAAATATTCATGGTAAATCTATGTTAAATTTGCAATGTATCTTGCCACTAAAGTGTACAAAAATCTTCCTCACCAAAGTGACTATGAGTTCTGTGTCACTCTTGTCAAATGTGATCCACTATGTCCATTATTCTCAACAACAAAAGAATATACATGTGACATTTCTTTATGGATCATCCTCCAGGGCATTTAAAATGTCCATTAGAGAAAATCTTCCAGTTTGTTGTTGTCACAGGATCCCCCACTTTGGATATCCCCAGAGGTAAGAGTCATTATTTGAAAAATAACTATTCACCTGCTTAGAAGTGTAGAATTATGATAGAGTGAAATGCCACATCTAATTTATCCTATTAGTAGAGATAAGTTTATAGAAATGGCTCACTATCTCCTTAAAAGGGGTATGGATATGATCATTTCAAAGGGTCAATGCCCACATAATGAGACTTCAGGACAAGTAACAAATCAGCAAAATATGAGAGGTACTTTCAATTACACTATCCAAATTTATTGAGATCATTTTGGTAGGTATATAGTTATCTAGTTTATAGATTGTTATAAATGTAGTAAATCATTCCAATGACCTAAACAAGGAAATGTCTGTCACACAGTGGAGTAAATAATTTCAACTACTTTGAAAAAGCATTTTTTGAAAAATAATTATCACAGGCTTTAAGTTTTGAATGCACAAAAGTTGACTATAATGATTTATTCTAATGTATAATCAACATATATTCACTGAAATTCCTATGGATGTTCCATGAATTTATGATCAACAATTTTCCTAATTAGCATACATCACTGATGTCACGGACTTTCAGAAGTCTATTATTAACTGAACTATTTCACCTGAAACAGGCTACACTTAAACTCCTTTATCTCTGGGAATGAAATGTTGTTGAAAATGAGGTCACTTAATGGTTTCAGCCAAAATGATTCTGTTTGAAATCAAAACTTTTGACTAATGAGGTACTTGATGCAACAGATGTAGCAAAATAATTCCATATATTTCAGAATAACTTCCCTATTGCACTACTAAATTTATTAGTATGTTTTTGTCTATTCATGTGGAATAGTGAGTGGTTAAAGTAACAACATTTATCTCAGGATATCTAGGAAAGCTATCTGTATTTATAATTTAAAAAAAAAGAAAATATGCTAAAAATCACAAAAAAAACTCAGTAAAGGTAATTTTCTAAACTGAAATAATATTTAATTTATAAAAAGGACAAGAGTGGTAATGGTAAGCTGATTTTTAGTATCTCTCTTTTTTTTAATGTTCAAATAGCTGAAACTCTCTCATTAATAGATGGAGGAATTAGCTCTCTTTCCCCATATGCATACATATACACACTCCCCGTCCATTGGATGTTGCTTTTATTTGGTACTTAGAGAATAGTTCCCTTGAATTATGTTACTGTTCTAATTATGCAACTCACATTCTATACAAGAATAAGAAAACAAACTTGAATATTCCCTGAATCATACTGATCTTTGGCATTTTTTAACTTACCTTAAGATCCCAAAGGACGAGGAAAATTAAGGCTGGTTATAATACTTTTATTTGTCCACTTTTCTCAAACAATTCCCATCCTTTTGACCTAGCAAGACTTCCATAAAACTGAAGCTGCAACAATACCAGTTTCACTTTTGGCACTATTCCCAGTTCATTTAATCCTCTTATCAGTATTATCAACATTGTTGTCCTATATAACCTTTTTCACATCCCAGTTTCTGTATATACATGATGCCCATGTGTTCTAAGAGTTTTCCCATGAATTTGATTTAATTATATATAAGTGTGTGTAATGTTAGCTGCTATAGTCAATATCCTAAATATTTAATGATGCAAATACAACAAAGTGTATTTCTAACCAACCTGAATTTTTTAAATCTCAATTCTAATGGTTTTATATCTTCTCTGTGAAGATTCAGGGATCCTGGTCCTTCTATTAAGAAATTTTACTTGTATATTAAAGATAGAGATCAACTATTTAATACTTAATGTCTCTTATTCCAGTCTTATGACATTTTAATTTGTTAAGTAGCATGTTTTAAAATATTATCCTATTTCTATACAAAGGTTTTGTTAATGTGAATAGAAATAAAATTATAAGGTTTTTACTTTTACTTAGCATGAATCAATTTCACCCCTTGATAACTGAATCATTACATACCTCCAAGCAGTTTCATAGTAGTTTGTATGGAAAATAATCCAATTAATAAATAATAATCCAAGAATAAACTGTTTCATGTACTCAAACTATAAACCTACTTTTGTCCCAATTTGTATTTAAAACGTTCCTGAATATCCTCTTGTTCTTTATAAACACTTCACCAATTGGAAAATAATGCTGCATCTATATTTTGAAAAGCACACTTCCAATTTCTTGTAACTTATTTGAAGTGTCTAATTCTCAATCTTCTATTCAACTGTAAAACCCTGGAGAGCAAGACTCATTCCTGATACATGTTGTATCACCATGAACACATGATCTTTGCCTTAATAGATGCACAATAAATGTTTGTAAATAATTTTAAATATAAATATTTGTCATTTTCTTGGATGGATATTATGCCTTCTCAGCCAACATTTTTGATCCAGTCCTTATTTCAGCCATAAGATAAATCTTGATAAAAACATATCTGAAAAACTCCACTATATACATCTTGCTTTTTACTTCTGGCTTTTCTGCCACTTGATTTCGGGACGTCTAAGGCATGTGCTCTCCTAGACCCTAGAAGTTTGAGCACATTAACTCTCCTAGGGCAATATTTGATCAAAGAGGTAGTGGTGGTCAATAAATTCTCCCCAGTGTCAAAGGTACATTTTTGAAACACATAGGTATTCTAAACTCAGGTGGGAACTGAGACCTGATATTCATAGCAGTAATCAGCTGAATACTTCATCCTTAAATTTATATTTCTTCCTTTGCTTTCTATGGTTAACAGAGGAGGAAAGCACTCAGTAAAATTTATATATGAGTTAACATGAAATATTTGGAACAGCCGAAAATGGACTGATGCCCACAATATAGTCCAATGAACACACAGCTCTGGAGTCCAGTTGTAAAGGAAATCTTCCCAGCAAGTAGAGTTATGAACAGTGAATTTAGTCATTCACTTTGTACATAGGTTATGGTTATACATCAAATACTGGGCAAAGATTAATGGATTGGCTGATTTTTTATGGGCCTGTAAAGAGACTGATTGGAAGAATGGAGACTAAGAAATTTGAGAAAGAGACAAGTAAATGGTCTCATGAAAAGTGGTCACTCTATATGTAAATGTTTGAATTTCACATTAATGTTCACTATAAACTATCTACAACACAGGATGCATTCAAGAACCAACTATTCAGGATGACTCATGCTGTGTATGTCAGCCAGGCCCTCCTTTTAGCCTCTAGTATCCAAGAAAAGAAAAGTTTTGATGGAGGAGATAGAAGACATATCATATGTTCCCAAAGCTACCTTTACTTTACTGTCATTGACTTTACCAGGTTTGTAATCTATAGTTTTGAAATTATTTGATTAATGATTTTTTTACTGAATTTTAAACTTCACAAGGGCAAAGAAGCATGTCTACCCCACTCAATATTATAATCTCTGTACCAATTAAACATCTTGTACATAAAAAACCTTGGATAAGTATTTGTTAAATGAATCAATGAGTAAATTACTTAATATTTAATAGGATTAGTAAGACCTATGTCCAATATATGTCCATCCTTTAGTCAGTGTATTTGATTTCTTATTGCTGCTGTCTTGAATTACCACAAACTAAGTGACTGAAAACAAGGCAAATGTATCCTTTATATTTTTGCAGATCAGAATCCCAGATTTTAGAAAGGATCCACATGCCTTGGCTCTTCATCCCCTTCCTCCATTTTCAAAGCTACCCCCATTGAGTTTCTCTGACTCTTTTTCTGTCACCACATCACTGTCTGACTACAGTTAGAAATGTTCTTCATCTTTTTTTTAAATATATTTTATTGATTTTTTACAGAGAGGAAAGGAGAGGGATAGAAAGTCAGAAACATCGATGAGAGAGAGACATCGATCAGCCGCCTCCTGCATGCCCCACACTGGAGATGTGCCCGCAACCAAGGTACATGCCCCCGACCGGAATCAAACCCGGGACCTTCCAGTCCGCAGGCCGACACTCTATCCACTGAGCCAAACCGGTCTCGGCTTCTTTGAAAAATTTATAGGATTACCTTGAACTCACCTGTATAACCCAGGGATGATCCCTCCATTTTAAAGTCCTTAGCCTTAATTATATCTGTAAAGTTCCATTTGTCATATAAGATATTATTTTCATGGCATCAGCCTACTTTTTCTGTCTCTCATTTTCAGCCCTTCTTGAAATCAGTTTCCTGAATCTGACTAAAAGGATTAGAGCATTTTTCCCCAAATATAACATATGATGTTCCCAACATTCAAGTAGCCAGTGATATATTCTGTCTCTGTTTTTAGAGACAATCTGTGTGAGATAAAATAAATTACCCTTAATCTGGGCAAACCCTGTACCACTGAACTCCAAAAATCTTCACTAAAGTAGCAGAGTGCTTCTTCATGGGATTTCAATCTCCTAGTCTCTGGGAAGCATTTGTCTAAACTGGGCCTCCCAAGATACTTGTTATTTCCAATTGGTAAAATATCATTAAACAGCGGACAAATAGAATGTTTTGTGGAATATAAAACAAGTATGCATCTAGCAGACTACCTTATGACAGAAAGCAGAAAAATAAACATTGTCCTGAGACAATTCAACTATCTATAGTGTCATGTGAACTGGTTTTTATCATGCATATTGATGAGAATGCATGTGCTACATCAATATAGTTGCATACGAGGTGAGAGAGGTTATGTAGATCTGCTCCAGTAAAGATACAACATCAAAAAAATCAGGTTAACATTCTGGGAGTGAAGAAGGAGGACCCTTTATCTCTAAATCTTTGATAGTAAAATTAATCTGCAGTCCCTCCTGGAATTTTAAAAATGTTTACAGTGTTTTCTTAGAGAGAGAGGGAGGGAGAAAGAGAAGAATCTGTAGCTGCATCTTGCAAGCCCCCTACTGGGAATGAAGCCCACAACCCAGGTGTGTGCCCTGACCCGGAATTGAACAGTGACCTCCAGTACGTAGGACAAGGCTCAACCAACTAAGCCACACAAGTCAGAGTGATTTTTCTTTAATATATACAGTATTTATTCCACTAATAGACTTCTCCTTTGATTAACCTATTATTAGGCTCTGTTTGGACCCTACCAGATTCCAGGGCAGATATTCAGCATATCTTCTTTGTGACTACAAGGGATTAGGGCAGTGGTTCTCAACCTTTCTAATGCCGCTTACCCTTTAATACAGTTCCTCATGTTGTTGTGACCTCCAACCATAAAGTTATTTTTGTTGCTACTTAATAACTGTAATTTTGCTACTGTTATGAATCGTAATGTAAATATCTGTGTTTTGTGATGGTCTTAGTGTCCTTGCTAGTGGTTCTTAACCTGTGGGTCATGACAAAAATAAAATATTATAAATGTAGATAAAATTATATTTCACACATTGTATTGTGGGTTGAGAACTGCTGCTGTAGAGCCTAAGACCATCGGAAAACACAGATATTTACATTACAATTCATTAACAGTAGCAAAATTATAGTTATGAAGTAGCAACAAAAATAATTTTGTGGTTGGGGGTCACCAAAACATGAGGAACTGTATTAAAGGTTGAGAACCACTGGATTAGGGAGTGTGTCAAAGCTGGAGACAAGACCTTCAACTTTTCACAAGGAGCTGCCTATTAGCTTCTCTGAGTCTACTATTTATAATTTTTGCAAAAATATCATTGTCATTTACAGAAGCCAAGCATTTTTTAAAAAATTATTGTGATTATTATTGTCCTCACACAAATCCACTGCAAAAACTGCTGCTGGTCTCAATACTTCAGTTTCTACCTGCACCCAATTAAACAAGTTAAAGCCTCAATGATGTATTTGAAATTTTATGACAGGGATTATCTCCATTTTTACCTACAACAACCAATGTTGTCTACATTACCATTAAACCATCAAATTAGTTCCTCAGTTCTGAAGTTCTCTTCTAAGTGACTATTGCCTGTGGTGAATCATTTAACAATTAGTGTCTCATAGAACACAAACCTTGTTGTTTTTTTCTCAGATTCCTTTGACTCAAATTTACTTCTTTGGAGTATTAGCTCTGTATTAAAGGTACTGAATAGAGCCATGAAATTTTATGGGACAGGAAGCAGAAGGCATGACATAGCTTGCCATAAGGTCTGCAAACACAGGTAGAGACCACTTAGACTTGAAATATGCATCAGTTTTTGGTATAGGAAAATAATTGCTCAGGACCTTAGGGGCTGAAGGAGCTGAGAGATTTGAGTTGATAATAATTAGCACTCTCAGATTTTAAAATCTCAATGAATCACAATTTGGATAAATGGGGAAAAAAAGTATGTATCTAAAAATATAATAGAGAACATTCAGGATACTGAAAACAAAGAGAAAATCTGAAAGGCAAACAGGAGGCATAACCAGCACCATCAAAGCAACAGTAGTTAAATGACAATTAGTTTTTATGGCAACACAGGTTACCAGATAATAGTGGAATATCATGTTCAGTGTTTTATAGAGAATACATTGTCCAACCATAATTTTTGACAACTAAATATCTTTAAAAAATGAAAACAAAATTTAATCAGAAATACTACAAATATAAAATTTCTATGAAAATATAGGAGAAAATCATTGGATTAGGCAACTATTTTTTTATGATGCAAAAAGAATCATATAACTAAAAAGCTGAGTTGAAATTCATCGAAATTAAAATCCTTTAGCCTTAGCTGGTTTGGTTCAGTGGATAGAGTGTAGGCCTGTGGACTGAAGAGTCCCAGGTTCAATTCCAATCAAGGACATGTACCTCCGTTGCAGCTCCTCCGTAACTTGTGCTCTGGTCCAGTACATACAGGAGGCAACCAATTGATGTGTTTCTCTCACATGGATATTTCTCTTTGTCTATCCCTCTCACTTTCACTCTCTTTATAAATCAATGGAAAAATATATTTGAGTACAAAATAAATAAATAAAAATTTAAGTATCAGGTACTTTAAAAAATAATTTGTATTTCTAAAGTCACCATTAATAAAATAAAAAAAGGAATCACAGTATAAGAGAATATATTTGTGACATATTTCCAGAATACATGGACTATTGTTAATCAAAAGTAAGACAGTATAATTTTAAAACGGCAAAGGTACACTTCACAAAAGGAGATGTATGAATAACCAGTAAGCATGTTAAAAGATGTCAAACATCAGTAATTTTCAGGGAATATAAATTAAAATAATGGGATATTGTGAATATTCACAATGCTTAATTTTGACATGGATATATGGGAACTAAAACTCTAATATATTTTTACTAGGAATGTAAAATAGTACAGCCACTTTTGATAGAAAAAGGAAACATTTGGTAGTTTCTAAAAAGTTAAACATATACTTGTAAACTAGCAATCCCTCTTCTATGCAGCTACAAAGACTCGTATTCTGTTCATAGCAACAGTATTCATAATTGCCAAAAACATGGAAACAACTTAAATGCTCATATACTGGTGAATGGATAAATAAAATTGATATGCCCAGCAGAGTGAAATATTATTGAAATACTATTCAGCAGTTAAACTACTAGTGCAAAGAACAAATTGGATAAATCTTAAAACATTATGCAAAGCAAAAGAAGCCAAGCATAAAAGGCAATGTACTGTATATTCTCCTTCATATGAAATTCTAGAAAAGGCCAAACTAAAGCGACATAAAACAAATTACAGTGGAACTTTGGTTCTTAAACTTAATTTGTTCCCAAAAGCTGTTCAAGAAGTTATTTGTCCTACAACTGAGACAATTTCCCTTGTGAATAACTTGGTCAGGAACTGAATTATTCGAGATGGAAAATGTTCGAGAACCAAGGTTTGATTGTAGTCTTTGTGTTAGTATTTGGAGTCAAAAGAAGGTGCAGCAATTGACTACACAGGAGCATGAGGAAATTTGTGAGGTGATAAAATATTTAAAATCTTGAATGTGTTGGTGGTGATATGACTACACATTTATCAAAACTTGCCAAATTGTATACTTAAAAAGGGTAATATTATGGCATAGAACTTAAATTCAACAAAGTCCTTAAAGCCAGTTTTTTTTTAATTACTATTTATTAGTGTAGCATTTATCTTCCCTTAATTTTGTCACTTATTTTATACTACAGGAGGGGCCCAGTGCACGAATTTGTGCACCTTGAAAGGAAGTGTGGGCCACAAGGCTATGGTAAGCACAGGGGAGGGTCTTGGCCCGTCTTCCACACCCCCACGCAGGCCCTCCTGCCATAGCCCAAGGTCCCCTGTCTGCTGGCAGCCTCTCTCCTGCTGTGCTGCTCCATCAACAGGGTTGAGCAGAGCTGGCACCCCACTGCTGACAGTGCCAGGCCTGCTCAAACCCGCTGATGGTGTGGAGTAATTGGGTGGTTGGTGCCAGCAGTGGATGCAAGTGGGGCTGGCACCATCAGCAGGTGTGAGTGGCAGCTCTGGCACCAGCTGTGGGTGTGAGTGGGGCCGGTGCGGTGCGGGCAGCAGGTATAAGCATCGGGTGGGACTGTGGTTTGCGGGAGCAAAGAATTTTGAGTAACCACTGGAGGCTTGCCTCAATGACAGCAACTGGCATCCTTCCTTGGTTTGGCACTCCTGTTCACCTGTTCCACCATCCCACTGTGGCTAACACCCACTATGTTCCGCACATGTCAGTGGGCAGTATATGTCACAGCAACCGGTTGTTTGTTTGTTCTGCTGTTTGGTCTATTTGCATATTAGCCTTTTATTATATAGGATACTAGAGATCCAATGCACAAATTCATGCATGAATGGGGTCCGGTTTGCCTACCCAATTGGTGAAGGTCAACTGGGGAGGAGGGATATGGGAGATTGGCAGACCTGCCCCACCCATGATTGGCTGGAGGGAACAATTGAGGGCAGGGCCAGCTGTGGAAAGAGTCCGTGGGCTGTTGGCCGGTTGGCCCTGCCCCCTGGTTGAACTCTTGGTTGAGGAGACAATTTGCATATTAGCTTTTTATTATATAAAATATTTACTTCCTGGAGGAGCCAAGATGGTGGCATAGGTAAACACCTACACTGCTGCCTCGCACAACAATTTCAAAACTACAACTAAAAGACAGAACAGACATCATCCAGAACCACAGGAAAGCTGGCTGAGTGGAAGTTCTACAGCTAGAAGGAAAGAGAGGGGTTCACAGACACCCAGAGGAACAGCAAAAAACTGAGGTATGGAGACGCGCGTGCTGGGAGAGCGGGTGCCCGAGTACCTGGCTGGCTTTCTCTGACGGGAGGGAAACGGAGACTCCCAGCTGCATTGAACCCCTTATCCTACGACACTAAACCCCAGACCCAGCCGAAACTCCTACGGGGGGAGTTTGGACTGTGAAAAGGGAGAAGTGCACGGAAATTTAGGG
>PVJN01057417.1:0-12463 GCA_004026805.1 Lasiurus borealis
TCCATCCCACACTCCATCCTCCCATCCCTCCATCCCACACTCCACCTCCTCATCCCTCCATCCCACACTCCATCCCCCATCCCTCCATCCACACTCCATCCTCCCATCCCTCCATCCCACACTCCGTCCCCCCATCCCTCCATCCCACACTCTATACCCCCATCCCTTATACTCTCACACTCCTGAGCATGTGTGGAACTTGTTATGGAGGCAAGTTCTGCTTTATCTGATATTCTTACAGTTGCTGCCACTGAGTGTGTTCATTCTACTCCTTCCCACACATTTGCAGGACTGCAGATCCGAAGCAATCCCTTTCTTTCTGCAGCCAAGTCCCACGACCTTGTTGCTAAGGGGCCTTACAAGCAGAGCCAGGGTATCTGGTCTCAGGGACAGCTAAGAGGGCAGATTAGCACATAATTCACACCTAGCCAGGCCTCCAATGGCCAGGATACCAAAGTGGCAACAGCCTCTTCCTCAAATAGCACCAGCAGCGCTATCCTGGCAGCCGGTGGGGAAGGAGGATCCTGGGGGCAGCCGGCAGGGACAGAGCCGGACTGACCTTCAAGCTGCCAGGGGTGTGGTTGCTGCACTGGCCCACGCTCCCCCGCCTGTGGCCCCCTGACTGTGGGGTGGGCTCTGCCACTCAGCACATCTGCCCGGTTAGGCATAGGTAGGGGGCCGTGGTGCCCTCCCTTCCACATGGCGTGGCCCCCACTCCTCCCCCTGACGCTCCTCCCAGGTGCGGCTCCTTCTGGGTCTCAGGGCCTTGTCCCTGGCCTCCTCTGCCATCAGGCCCTTTGGCTCTTCTGCCCGGGGTACAGGCACAGGAGTGGGGGGACTCTGGGTCCAACAGTAAGGGCGCATCAGCCCCAGCTGGGTATGTCACCAAGGTCCTGGGCTAATGGGTACGGGACTGTGGGCAGGGCGTCTGTGCCTCTTTGGAAAGATGCAGCTCGTTATCAGACCACAGCCAGGACATGCCTGTCCCCTGGACCACAGCAGCCCTGACACATCCTCACAGGCACCCAGCGACTCCCAGGAGCCAGTCAGCAGCCAGGGCCTGGTGCAGGGGCGGGAGCGTGACAGTCACGTGTGGGGCTGTCACTTGCGGCCCATCACCCGTGGGCACTGCTGTCCTGGTCTAACCACCTGCTGCTCAGAGGTGTCTTCCTCGCTCAGGGCCTCGGGTGCCGGCTCAAGTGTCTGAGGGCACGCCTAAGCCCCAGAGGCCGGCCGGAGCCAAGCACCCATCTCTCCACCTCTAAAGCCGAACCACACCCTCCCTCAGGCCCAGGTGCCAGTTGGTCACTGTCTGTGGGCCGACATCCAGGGCTGGGGGAGCCGGGCCCCTCAACCTGGACGTCCCGGCAGCCGGATCACCTGTGCTTTGTGCTGTGGTGACCACAATATGCTGCCTCCTGAGGTGGTCGGCTGGGCAGACAGGTGGGTGCAGTGTGAGGGTGCTGGGGTGTGGGTGCAGCCCATCCTCATCCGCTAGGAACCGGGCCTCACCAAGCAGAGACTCCAGGATGTGGCTCAATCTCTCTGGGATTCAGGAGTTTCCAGAAGCTACTTCTTGGGGCAAAGTGCTTTCCCTCTGGGTCTAGGGTCTGAGACAGACCCTCCGTGACAGTCGTGTGTGACCCTGACCCTGAAGTCACAAGGTCAAGCTGGCGGTTGGGTGGGGGCACAGCCCAGGGGCAGGCAGCTGTGCTCACGCAGGTGCTGTGCGGACAGAGGAGCCTGGCTGTCGGGTCTTGGGAAGGTGACTCACAGTGAAATTCCGCATCGCAGGCTCCGAGGAGAATGGGCTCAGAAGCTGGAGTTGAGGCACAGGGCGCTGCAGGCTCCCCTAGAGGCTGCCTCGCGGTCCTCCGGAGACAAGACGGCAGCCTGAGTCCTGCGTGGAGCGGAGCCAGCCAGCCACGTGAGTTCCCCCGAGGAGGGACACCCCGTGAGGGGCCGTGTGTGGGCACCACCCACAGAGCCACCACGCCCACAGCCAAGCTTCCCGCGTGCTCTCCCGCTGCTCCGCTCCGGCTGCCACGGAATGCCATTGGTTTTGCTTTTCCAGCCCGTGGTAGGTGCCCAATAAAACACACGATAACTGGAACAAGTGTTTGTGAAAAGTGCCTCCCTGTCTTTAAGATGCACACGTCTGAAAAGCTGACGAACATGTTTTCAACTTGCAACAGCCGCAGAAAGAAACTCGGCTGCCCCACAAGGCCTTCTGACTCCTGGCTGCAAATTTTTTTTAAAATGAATATTTTTATTGATTTTTTACAGAGAGGAAGGGAGAGAGATAGAGAGTTAGAAACATCGATGAGAGAGAAACATCAATCAGCTGCCTCCTGCACACCCCCTACTGGGGATGTGCTCTCAACCAAGGTACGTGCCCTTGACCGGAATCGAACCTGGGACTTTTCAGTCCACAGACCGAGGCTCTATCCACTGAGCCAAATAGGTTTCGGCCTGCCTGCAGATTTTATTTCCCCTTTGGTCAAAACATGTCCATAAAGCTCAGCCCCGCGGGCATGCCCGATGTGAGGTCATATGAAACTGTGCTTTTCCAGAATACCCCATGTGCACAGTTGGAAAAGCTCAGGTTTGCAGAGCATGTCTTCCCTGAGGCCATGAGATGTTAGGTCAGGATTTTGCCCCTGCAGGAGCCCCACCTGTGGTTGTGACTGCCTGGATGGGCAGGAGGCAGAGCGTCCAACAGAGGCCCGGCTGCCCCAGGACCTGATCCCTCACATCTCCCAGCGGGGACCCAAGCTCCAGCAGTGTTCACCCAAACTCCACAGCCCCTGTCCTCACTGGCACAGACCCAGCTATGGTCACTGGGTCCGCTCCAAAGACGGGGAAGCGGCTGGTTTGGGGCTGGAGTCTGGCTTGTGGCCCCCTCTGGTCTCACGTCGTCTCTCCAGGTTTAGCTGCTTGTTGGTTTGGGTTCTGTTTTGCGTTGACCTTCCATCGAGTTGACAAAGGGCTTTGCCTGTCCTGTGGGCTCCCCAGGGAGTTGCTCAGAGAAAAGGCTCTGAGAGCAGCCGCCAGGGACCTCCTGTGCCCAACAGATTCCTCAGAGGTCATTTCCAGAGCTGACCTCACAGCGGAAAATCCAGAAAGGACAAGTGGCCCTGGCCGGTCACTCAATGGTTAGAGCACCGGCCCACAGACCGACAGGTGTGGCAGGTTCAATTCCCGGTCAAGGGCGCGTACCCCGGTTGCAGGTATGATCCCCTATCCTGGAAAGGGCAGGGCACATGTGGGAGCCAACTAGTCGATCTCTCTCTCTCTCTCTCTCTCTCTCTCTCTCTCTCTTCCTCTCTTTCTCTCCTCCCCCTCTCCACACTCTTCTCTCCCTTTCACTCTCTCTCTCTAAAGATCAATGGAAAAAATGCCCTCGGGTGCGGATTAAAAGAAGAAAGGACAGTGGAGAACAGTGGAACAGGCAGACCTACAAGCACGCTCCTCAGTCGTCACCCGGCACCTGTCACATGCGTGACTCAGGAGATTCCATTGACAAACACCCTGGGAGCTGGCGGTCCCACACACAGTCCGGGCATAGGAGTCCCTCACTGACGCTGGCCAGGCCCCGGCTGCGGGAGGTCATTTGATTTGAGGATATACTTAGACCATCCGTGCTGTCAACACCAATAAACAGAGGCGTCAGACGAGCCCCTCTTGGCTGGAAGGGCACATTCACGTCGCCGCCGCCGTGAGGCTGGGCAGAGCCCTCGGGAACAGCCACACCCTCCCTGCCATCTGTTACCACCCCAGTGACCCCTCACACCCCAATAATGGCAGGAGCCCAAATCCCAGCAACGCAGACAACCGACCAACCTGGTCTTCATCTCTGTGTCTTTGCTCTTGTCCTCGGGCAAAGCTGAGCCAGCCTCGGAGGCTGGGAGGCCCTAGGGGAAGAGGGACGGGGAAGAAAGAGGTGATGGGAGGTGGGCAGGTGGGCCTGGGGCGGGAGGAGAGCGGGACTCCATCCCAAGACCCCCATGGGGGCTCCACTGGGGACTTCCTCCTCGCTTGGGCCCTTTGTAACTTGCCACAGGCTGGATTGTGGAGGGTGCCCCTAAAATGCAGCTCCAGGGGCTGAGTTCTACAGAACACATAGGCTTTCTCTGAGGGAGGAGGAAACTGAGACACAGAGATGGAGAGAGACCTGAGGACGGGCTCGGCCATGCGGCCTGGAGAAAAGGGGACATTAATTTATTTTCCTTTGTAAGAACTGCACCCAAAGGAATCTGGACTCCCTAAGAGGAGACCAGTGAAGATAGGCAACAGGGGATGGAGGGCAAGGGGACCTTGGGCACGGCCTGGCCCTGGGGGCAGCCCTGAGGAGAGGGGTGAAACCAGGGGCTATCGATAGACTTCTCAACTTCAGGAAGAGAGAATTTTGCTGCGGAATTCAGCACTTATGAGATGCTAGCTGTTCTGGGCTGTCTCACTTGTCCTTGGTTGGCAGAGTAACGCCTTCCCATAGATGACCAGGTCTTAACCCCAGGACCTGTGAGGATGTGACCTTCGCAGCAAAGATCATGAGGGGGCGGTTTCCAGGTGTCACCACAAGGTCCTTACAAGAGGGAGGCAGATCATTATCTCAGGAAGACGTCTGCACCCCCTCTTATCTCAGCATACTTCCCAGCAGCCAAGGCACAGAAATGATCGACACGTCCGTAGACCTACGAGTGGATAAGGAAAATGTGAGCTGTATGTGTGTATGTGGTGAACATCACCCGGCCATGGGGAAGGAGGAAATCGTGCCGTTTACAGCAGCATGGATGGACCTCGAGGGCATTATGCGCCTGAGATAAGCCAGAGTGTAGCAGCGAGAGTGCGTGATCTCACTTACGTGGGAAAGCTGGAAAAACACTCAGAAGCAGCGAGTAACTGGTGGTTGGTTGGCAGTGCTGGGAGGGGAAGGGAAGGGCAGAGGTGGGTCACGGGTGCAAACTTCCAGCTACAGGCGAGTGAGTTCACACGGTGGCTGTAGTTGGCAATCCTGTGCTGTATATTTGGAAGTCGCTAATAGAGTAGATCTTACATGTTATCGCCACCAAGAGATGGTAACTACCTCCTTTCCCCCAAAATAAGACAGTGTCTTATGTTAATTTTTGCCCCCAAAGATGCGCTAGATCTTATTTTCAGGGGATGTCTTATTTTTCCATGAAGAAGAATACGGTACACATTTATTGTTGAACAAAAAAAAAAAAAAGGAAATTTATTACCTGTATACGGTTAGTAGGTGTCATCACAAACCAGCTCACTGATTGGCCGCAGCGCAGCCGGAGCTGTTCAAGCAGTGCAAGGTCTCTTTAAAACAGGAGTCAGACACCTTACGGTAGCTTCGGGGGTCTTATATTCCAGGGAGGCCTTATGTTCAGGAAAGGCCTTATTATCAGGGAGGTCTTATTTTCAGGAGGATGCCTTATATTACAGCGAGAGGCAAAAATGGAAGTAGGTCTTATTTTCAGGGGATGTCTTACTTTCTGAAAAACAGGGTAGGTGAAGTGACCTCACAACATCCGTGTATCACCCACCGCAGTTCGCACCTTCAACTTACCCAAAGTTATGTGTTAATGTTATGTGTCCATCGCGTCTCAGAAAGGAGAGTCAGAGTCAGAGAAGGTGTGAGGTGGAAGCAGGGACCGGAGGCCACAGTCTGCAAAAGGCTAGACCTGGGTGCACCCTGGAGCCTCAGGGGGCAGTGCCCTGTGCACACCCAGTCCCCCTCCTGGGCCAGAGCCATCAATAAATAACCAATTTCTGCTGTCTCAGTCCACTGGTGTGTGGGGACTTGTTACAACAGCCACAGAAAATAATATCTACGACAACTAGTGCACTGCTTTGAACCCCTCGGGGGAAGCCAGTTACATCCCACAAGATGAAGAGACCAGGAGAGCATTTAAATAATGCGGCTGCAAAAGCTTAACCGAGAAGTGGCCTGGAGCGTGATGAAGGTGGCAGTGCCATCTGTCCACCCAGATCTGAAACAGGACCTGAGGAATAAAACGGAACAGGGCTGCTCACAGAGAGGGTGACCAGTGTGTGGCCAAGCAGGGAGGTGCCTGTCCCCAAAGTGGCTATGGTTCTGGGTCCTGGACGCCCCTCTCTCTCTGGAGCATGCTCTGGGCCCAATAAAGCCCATTTGTCACACTCAAGTTGGCAGGGCTCACAATAGGGCCATTTCAGAAAATCCATTAATGGTATTAGTCTTGTGCGCAGAGGGAAGGAGGGCAAAGTCCACAAAATTAGAAGGATTTTGTAGACAAACAGCACCATCATTGACGGAACATCCCTCCCCCTGACCCCCACCCCCGAACTGCAGGACACACACTTTTTAAACATACAAGGAACATGTCTCAAAACTACTGTAAAAACATTTCAAAAAGAAGGTATTCAAGTGGCCAATGAGCCCAGGAAAGGGTTTTGCCGTGGCGAGTCCTTAAGGAAATTCGGATTAAGGCCACGGCACACCGAGAGGTCATAGCGGCACCTGCCCGGGTTGCAGGCTCGGTCCCCAGAGGGTGGGGCGGGGTGCAGGGGCAGCTGATCAATGATTCTCATCATTGATGCTTCTCTCTCTCCCTTCCTCTCTGACATAAATAAAAATATATTTTATTGATTTTTTGCAGAGAGGAAGGGAGAGGGATAGAGAGATAGAAACATGGATGACAGGGAGAAATCAATCAGCCGCCTCCTGCACGCCCCCGATGGGGGATGTGCCCGCAACCAAGATACATGCCCTTGACTGGAATCAAAATATGTGTTTTTTGTTTTTTTTTAATGGAATTAGGAACAAAAGCCGCCCTCTTGTCAGGGTGGTGACTTCATGCAGTGTCTGACACCTAGTAGCCTCTGTTTGAGATGCACCCCTAAGAGGACAGCACAGCCTCTCTCAGGCTGCGGTGGTGTCCTGGCCGGACCAGGCTCCTCTCAAAACTAAGCACCGTTAGCAGAAAGGAAGACCCTCGGCCCCCATCAGCGTCCCCGGGAAATTCCCAGGTCAGAGGGGAGGGGCGGTCCGGGAGCAGCCCCGGGAACAGGAGGTAAAGCTCAGCCAAGGGCCCAGCCAGGGGGACCCCAGACCCAGGGGAGGACCCAGAGGCGGTCAGGAGCCCCCCCACCCACCCCAGGGGGCACCCCGGCCCTGACTCTCTCAGGAAGGGGAGCCACGGTCCGGCCCCCACCCTCTCAGCTGTGTGCCCGGAGGGTGAGACTGGAGTCCAAGGGTCGAACAGCCCGAGAGGACAGAGACCTGGACGGGCACCTGCTCCCAGGCCGGGAGGGGCACGGAGCGCGGTGCGCGGGGGACAGGGCCGCCTCCGCCCGCCCCCCTGGTACCGACGTGCGACCAGGGCGCCACCTGGCGGCCCCGCGAGCACGGAGCCCCGGGCCGGGCCGGCCCAGAAGCCGCCGGGGTCGGTGCACCTTGGGGGGCCTGTGGGGACCCCCGCCCCCAGGAACCGCTGAGGGCGGCACAGGAGCTGCGCCTCCAGCCGCCTGGCCCTGCCCGGGCTCGCAGCGCCCTCCGCGGGTGGTCAGCGGGGCAGGGGACCCCCCACACCCCGCATGGGAGGCCCTCCTATGTTCACGTGACGGAGCAGAGAGCGAGCAGGGGCCCCGCCCCGACACCTCCTGGCTCTGCAGCCAGCGCCTGCGCCTGCGCCCGGCCTCTCGCACCCTTGTGGCCAGAAGCCCCAGCTGGGCCGCAGGCAGCCTCCTCCTGGGCTCCCGATTGGGCAGCGGTAGAGCCTGGCACTGCCCCCCGCTCCAGTCTCACTTGCCTGTCTGCCTGGGGCACCCTCCCCGCAAAGCCACCCAGGGGAGCCTGGACCCCAAGTGCCCACCCTTACACACCCTGAGAGGACACAGCCTACCGTTGGAGCCATCACACACACACACACACACACACACACACACACACACCACATACACATACACATACACATACACAAACACCACACACATAAACACGCACACATCACACATCACACACACACCACATACACACATATACACATACACACATCACACATACACGCACACACCACATACACACATATACACACACCACATACACACCACACACACACATATACATACACTATACACACATACACATACATCACACATACATGTGCACGCACCGGCATACATACACACTCGTGCATGCACACGTGTGCACATACATACATGCACACACGCATGCACACCAATACACACATGCACATCGATACACACAGGTATACACATACAGACATACACATGCGCATACATACATATATATACACATACACACACGCTCACACACATATACACACATACACATACACATACACATACACATACACACACAGAGAGAGACACGCAGACATACACACATGCCGTCCCTGGCTCCTGCCCCAGGCCCGGGCCAGGACTCACACCTCCACAGCCCTGGCGGGCTCCGAGGCCAGGGATCTGCTCCCCCTGACAGGCCCATAGCGGAGGCTGCTGCACAGAGGGGAGCACCCGGCGAACAGGCAGGGGTGGCGGCACCCTCTAACCCCCCATCTGCCTCTGTTCCGTTTCTACACTAAGTGCGTGTCCTTCCCACGAGTTTCTTGCGTTTAAAGGACCCACAGGACGGTCCTGTCCCACCCTCGCCCTGCGGCCAGGCAGGGGGTCCCCGCTGTGTGGGCAGGTCACAGCCGCTGGTCACCGCAGGGCAGACCCGCGGTGGGTTGAATGAATCATGTTGTGGAGACATCGGTTTAGCTTCTGAAGACCCCACGCGCACCCTCGCTGCTTCAAAGGGCACTCCGTCCCTGGACAACGCAGAGAGCACGCCCAGCGCCTGCGCTCCCGGGGCTGAATTTTCCGTGGCGCTTCCATGATCAGTGGGCGTCCCCAGCAGCACCCAGCGTGAGGTTCTCCTGAGGTCCAGGGCGCAGCAGCCTCTCTGATACCAGCCACCCACGGCCTGGGAAGGGACCCATCGTGGCCACTGTCCCACCCAGGCCGCCAAGGGTCTGCACTGGCCCACCCTGACCCAGCCCCTTTCTGACGTGAGCTGTGAAATTTCCTAGAACTTTCTGGAAGGTATCACCAGGTGACCCTTACGGATGAAAACATCTGGACTGCGGGATTGCCGTCAACAGGTTGTCCTCTGACTCCAACTAAGAGAAAAGGGACAGGAAAGCTTTCCAGAGGGGGTGGTTACACAGGGTGGAGTCCCAGCACCCTCTGAGGGGCCTCCGGCCAGGGCCCCTCGTACCTGCAGAACTCCGGCCACAGCAGGGGTGTGCTCTTGGCTGGGTCAAGCTCCCTCACCCCTGCCCTAGGGTCCTCTGGAAGTCTGCCCTGCAGACAGGTCAGCGGACCTCCAGGTGGAGGAGGGGCGGGTGCAGCTGCTCAGGTCTGCCATGGCCACTCCCTAGGGTGCAAGAAACTGGGTTCTTTTCCCTCCACCAGGAAGTTTACCAAAAAGCAGCAAACGGTTCACATGTTAGTCCACCCACTTTGGCTGAACTAATAATAATTTACATCAAAAATGCACCTGCCTGGCGAAACCGGTTTGGCTCAATGGATAGAGCATCAGCCTGCGGACTGAAAAGTCCCAGGTTCCATTCTGGTCGAGGGCATGTACCTTGGTTTCGGGCACATCCCCATAGGGGACATGCAGGAGGCAGCTGATTGGTGTTTCTCTCTCATCGATGTTTCTAACTCTCTCTTTCCCTTCCTCTCTTTTAAAAAAATCAATAAAATACTTTTTAAAAAATGCACCTGCCTTCAATCCTCTTTGAGACCTTTTGGACACTCTCCATCTCATGTGTACTAAGGCCCAGCCTGGTCATTCAGGCTGCGCAGGGGCTCACGCAGGTGTGGATTCGGGCCTGATCCAGGTGCAGATCTGGTGACGGCTCAGGCGTGGGCTCTGCTGTGCCGTCCTGTGCTTCAGTCCCAGGCTGCCTCTGCGCTGTGAGGAGTATCCCCGCGCATGAAGAGTTATGGGTATGAAGGTGGGCACAGATTGGAACAGCCGATGTGCCTCAGGATGGCTCCGGCACAGAACCAGTGTGCTGATGGCATGTGCTCTCATTTTTACTAGTGAATTTTAATTCTAGAAAATTAATTATTAATGAGCTAAACCAAATTTAATTATCCTTAAGATGAATGTTAGAGGTATTGATAAGGGTGTGGGGTTGGTTGGGTTTTAACTAAACCAGCTGATGAGACGGTTTGACAGCATCCACCTCCTCCCCGCTTCCCCAGCGCAGGGCGGCGATGCGGCCGGCGGCCACACGGGGGCGCCGCAGGACAGCGCGGGCGGTCGAGCGGTGGGGGAAGGCGGGGCTGGAGGAGGGGTTAGTCGGGGGTCGGAGAAGGGCCGTCCCCGCCCATTCGACTTGCGGGTGGCGAGACCTGACAGCCCCCCTTCCACTCCCCATTCCACTCCTCACCCCATCCCGGGGGCCTTGGGGTGGGCGGGCCGGCAGGGTGGGGTGGGGGTGGACTGGCCTCGGGGGACCCCTAATGGAGGAGACCCCAGGCTGGTGATCCCCAGCCCAAGCTGTTCCAGGTGTTAACCCTTTGAAGGTGTCCTGGCAGGGCAGGGTCCCTCCCCAGGGGGGTGCAATTACTGTCGGGTGGACGGGGCTCCTCCGACCTGCCACCAGTGCCCCACCAGTCCCACCAGTTCGACCTGGCCCCCGGGGGCAGGAGCATGGCAGGTGGGTCATGCACTGCCAAGGCGAGTGCAGCATGAGCTCTGTGCCTGAGTCCCAGTCCCATCGAAGCCCTGGGGAGGGGCCAGGGGTCCCTGGCCACACCACCTTCTCTCAGGCGCTGGCTTTAATCAGCCCAAGCGTGCTGTATGGTCTTTGCCACTTTTATTTTAATGGTGTGTAACACACACACGTGCCCGAGCACACAGGAACAGCTGGGGGTCACACAGGGCAATGATCACACGCGGACATCACACGCAGACATCACGGAACCACCGCTGGAGTCGCGAGAGAGAACACAGAAGCGAGAGGTCCGGGGAGCAGCTGTGCGCACTGGGAGGCCTCCGCTTGGAGGTGGGGGCGGGGGGTCGGGGGGAGCAGCGGGGGCTGGTGGGCCAGCAGCACTTGCTGTGTATCTGGGCAGCCCTGCGGAGGGAGGGAGGGAGGGACGGCGTGGGGACCCTGAAGGGAGGCGGCTGGCCTCGGACGCGCATCTGGGGGCTGTCAAGATGTGCACAGGTACAGTGTCCAGAGGACGAAGAAGACCATGCACATCCAGACCCAGACCTCTTCGTAGGGGTCGAAACTCGGCCAGCACCAGCCGTCCGGGCCCTCCAAGAAGGCCTCCTCCCTGAGGGACCGAGGCCTGTGGGCCCGGTGGCGCCTGTGCTTCTTGCAGCGCCTGCTCCTGTGGTAGCTGCTGCCTTGCAGGCCCCCAGGCATTATGGTTCTCAAGACTGAGAAGGGGATGATGAGGGAACCCCTGCTCCCCGAGGAGTTGGGGCTGAGGGCAGAGCCGTAGCCACTCTCTGCACCATCCTTGCACTGGTCGGTGATGATGAAAGGGAAGGTCAGGGAGCCGCTGAGGTCAGGGAGGGAGTCCGGGCCCTGGAGGGCGTTGGCCAGGGACAAGGGAAAGGTGATGGAGCCCTCGCCCTTCTCTGTGAGGCCCAGGACGTAGGACACGGGCAGGGCGGCATCTCCAGCGGGTCCGCCGTTGCTGCTGGGATCGGTGCCTGGGCCCCGGGCTTGGCCCAAAAGGGAGCCGAAGCCCTTGAAGATGAAGCCTTTGACCTGGAAGGACTTGATGCTCTTGAGCAGGTAGCCTATGCTGTGGAGGATGGGGGCCTTGATGTTGACCAGGATGCTCATGAGACTGGCAGGTTGGTCGGCGGAGCTGCTGTCGATGATCATCACCCCCTGGAGACCATCCTCGCCGGGGGGGTCCTCTCCGGGGTCCTCTCCAGGGTCCACAGAGCCCTTGCCCGTGCCCACGCTCACCAGGGTGAAGGGGACGGTGACGATGTCCGTGTCCTCGCTAAAGAAGTGGCTGCCCTCGGAGAGCGGGTTGGACGCAGAGGGGAGGGTGAAGCCCCAGGCACCATCGGCCACAGGGCCGCTGTCCAGGGCTGGCATGGCCTGGACGGTGCTGGGGCTCCTGGCCTCGGGTCCCCAGGCGGGGTCTGGGGGCTTCTGGAAGAAGCAGACCCCCATGTCGCAGGCTTCACAGTGGTCTCCGAAGCAGACCTCGGGGCACTCGTCGGAGCTGATGCTCTCCTGGTAGCACTGCTGCAGGATGAACAGGACCAGCTTGTTGAGGAAGAGCCGCACGTTCAGCAGGCTCACCTGGCAGTCTCCCCGGGTGTCCGGCGGGCACAGCTGGCACGCCTGGGCCCAGATACGCATCTTCACCAGCCCCAGGTGGAGGTCCTGGTCCCATTGCACATGGAATAGGATGTGCA